>JANHFX010019483.1:78570-94122 GCA_027560015.1 Chloroceryle amazona | reverse complement strand
GCCAAACAAGTGCCCGGGAATCACCGTGCTGAATTCATAAAGATGTAAAACTCTTCTTGCTGCTCTGAGAGATCAAGAGGGAAAAAAGGGAAAAGTGTCAACAACCATCCTTTCATATGCAAAAGCTGCTTTGCTGGAAATGTAAGATAACGAGGGCACACAGTGACTCACAAGGGCTCTAGGAATTCTTTGGATTACTGGAAGTAATTTTCAGCGCTGATATTTTGAGCAATAAGTCAGTGTTTCTCTGTAAGCATTCCTGACATGGATTTTTTTATTTTATTTTTCTTTTTTACTTTTTTGACCTTTTCTATCTGGGGCAACATATTTGTATTTTGTGAGTTTCCAAGGATGAAGGTTTTACTTCCTTCGCTCTCCCAATTTTTATGTGAGTAGAACAAATTTTTGGGGAATGAATAGAAGCTATTTGGCCTAAAAAACTTGCCCTTTTTTGGTTCTGTCTTCCTCACATGATGTCATGCAGTTATTTTTCTGAATGACTTCAATGTGTTTGCCTCAACAAGTCTGCTGCCTGCTAGTTTATCATTATACTTTTCATCTTTTTTACAGGAAAGTTCCACCATTTCATTAAAATAATAATAAAAAATTAAAACAACCACATTTTTCTTTTCTCTTTTTACCCTTTGGTTTCTCATAATACCTGGGAGTTGCATAAGATGATACTACACATGGACTGTGGCTCCTGCTACAACCTCTGAATTAAGAATCTCTGATAATATCAAGCGGATCGCAAATAATTAGTAGACATCTTATACCAGTTAGAGATTTTCAGTCTCTTGTCTCTCCACTCCATTATACTGTTTCATTATTATTATGAAAGTATGATTATATTTGACAGGGTTATATCAGTAGGAATTAAAGAAAGATTTCTTCACAAATAAATAAATAAATAAATGTTTACATTTCCTAAAAGGAGGGATTGAAAAGCAAGGGGATTCTAAAAGAATTCTAAAGATTTCTCTAAAAGATTCTCTATGGATTTCTGTGTAACTGGAAATACACAAACACAACAGGCAATTCCCTTTCATCTGTCTTCACAAGTGGTGGGGACAAATTCCAGATTGCTAAAATGGAGTTTTGGATTGCTGAAATGGCGTTGAGCAATCTGGAGTTTGGAACAGGAATGCGGGATAGCAAACCCGAATCTGATAAGGCCACTGACCACCTTTCCTGCCCAGCTTCTTGCTAAAACAAATTGGGATGATCTGATGGGTGGCTTCACAGTGTCAAAATGACTGCAGAGTATTTCCTGAGAAGCTTGAGGGAAGCACTGTGCTGCTGTCATAGCACTTTGTCTTCTGCTTGTAAGAAGTTCTAAAGCTATTTTGTCCCCTGAGAATATATTTAAATTTAAATGGCTATTGTGTAGACATTCTGCTGCTTTACGATGGGTACAGCAGAAGAAAACCCAGCAAGGTGTCACGGAATGGGTGCTCGTAGCAGTTCCGCGTTACCAAAGAGATGTGGCTTTCCAAAGCAAGCATGCTGTGTAGATGGGGTGCCTGCTTTTCAGGAGGAAACAACGGATGTGCAGGTGACTCAGGGCAACTCCCATGGCTAGCGACTACAATACTGTGGAACAGAGCTCAGCTAGAAACAATAGCCAAGAGTCTGTGACTCATCTCTCTCGTGCACTTTGTAACACAGCTTTAAAGCTGGTTTGTGTTATTTATATAATACTTTAAATCTTTAAAAATATTCACTTGCTGTTGGCTTATTTTTCCTTGACCCAGTCAAGCCCTTGACATACCACTGCTCTTCAAAGGTTCATTTTCAATCTTGAAATTATTTTGATGTTTTAAAAATAAATTCAAACCCACTTGTATTCACCCAACTTTTTGAGGTTTCTCACTTTCTGAAAACCCTATGCAACTAAAACCTATCTAGAATGAATACTTTAATCCATTCTGACACTGCAGATACATATCTTCTATAGATTTGACTACTGAAGAAATTATATCATTTTGCAAAAGCTCTCAGCCACCTTTTAAATTTGAATAACGTAAAATAAAAGCATCTGAATTAAACACTCCACAAAACCCTCCCTAAGCTTCAGAAGTTTAAAACAAGACATTTAACTCCTTCATGTTCCCAGATCACATGTACAAAATAATGCCCCTCTGTTAGGACCTCTGCTTTCTGAAACCTACCTCTGTTATTTGCTGTTGCTTTATTTGTATTATCCAATAATGTATTAGATAATATAATTTATAATAATTAGATAATTATTATAAAATGTATTTATAATACAGCAGGTAAAGACAATGAGGAGCACTGGCAATTAAGCATGAGAAACAAAACCCTTGTGCTCCTTTCATGTTCTTCAATACATGTCTTGGAAAAGGCCAGAAGAAATGATTAGAAGGACACAGGGGAAAGCTGTCAAAGGTTCTGACTAGGTAAAGAAAGGACACTGAAAACCTTCGTGTACAAATATTTGCACTATGGGAATGTGGTAAGTGGTTCAGTCTCTGTGGCTATCAGGATAAATTCTGTGGTAAGTGCCATTGCCTTCTTTGAGTTTTCCATGAAATGCAGCCAGCTGGTTAAAATCTAACGGTTTCCATCAGAGCTTCTCACATTGTGGTCTGCAACAATCAGAAGCTGCTCTATGAAATAACTGCAATCTTTTTTGTTTCTTTGTTTTGGTTTTAAATTCATGCACTTTCATTCCCACTCATCAAATAAGAAACCCCCATTCTGCAAGGGAAAATGCAATTACCATAATGGAATTCAACATTTACTCCATTTTTATTCATTTATAAGTCTATTATTCATGGCAGCAAAGCGTGGGATTGTCTACGTATTTCTCTTTTTTTCACTAGAAAAATTCTGCTTTATATTTTCTACATATTTAAAATACAACTTTCTTCACCACCACCATAAACTACCATTAACATTAAAAAACCTGCTTAACTTCTTACTAGAATATCTATCAAGTAGTTTAATATTTATGTTGTGTAGTAAGGGGGCCATGGAATAGTTACTCACTAAATGGAATGTTAATATATAAATAGATATATCTATTAAAAGCACAGAAATGCTGATACCCTTTCATTTCCTTCCCTTTAGTTGTATTTTTCTAATATATTGACTATAAATATCCACTGATGGAAGTGGCAAATTATAAATTGCTTTTAAAGTAACATGTTTTCAGTAATGTCTTACATTAACGGCTGGACTCAATAATCTTAAAGGTCTTTTCCAACCCAAATGATTCTATGATTCTATGTTAGGTATTACTAATTTCATATTATCATCTTATAAATCATCTTGCTATTTTCAGGAAAAACGCTGTTACTGAAGAGAAGTTTTAACCAAAATATTTATGCATGACCAAAAAACAGTGGCAAATGGGAGCTGATACTTTCCCTTAGTCTTCTGTATTTTCCCAAATCACTGACTCTGATGATTACCCATCCTTCTTAAGTCTGCCACTCAAAATGTTCAGCATTATCAACTACAGTCTTTCATGAGAATTAAAAATTGCTTGACAAACCTCAGTGGCACAGTAGCCATTTTGCGGACTCTCACTTTTACATGTATGCTGCAATGGAAAAGAAGTGTGAAACACTAATCAGAATCCTATCCCCCATAACTAAACCTCATGAAATTTCATAGCAGCGAGACTGTTTCTATCCTTACATGGCACACGGAGGCATCAGGAGGATTTAAAGCATGAAAGTTTGCAATAAACTCTGAGATTGTGGAGGATACTATGAGGATTACAAAATCTAAGCCCCATTGATTTACTAGGCTTCCAACACAGACAACAAATGTAAACAATTCAGTCAAGACTTTCAGAAATAATTCTAGTGAAACACAGTTATCTGAGAATCACAAGGTGCAGCAGGATGACAGGATACAGACCAGGAAAGCAGCTGCCCTGGAAGGGCTGCCAGAAGAGATGGAGGTAAGGTCCTAAGGTAATCAGCAGCTCTGTAACAATTCCAACTTTTCCACATAAAAAAAAAAAAAAAAAAAAGAAGAAGAAGAAGAAGAAGAAGAAGTGTTTCCAGTGCTACCTTGAAGTAACTTAATCTCTCGACCACAGTTTCCAGCTGCTCCTTTCTGGGATTAATGCTTCTTCTGCTCCTTCCCAGACCTGTTTCTGCTAATTAAAGAGGGTGCATCAGCAAAGTGAGCTTTGGTGTAAGACATTCACTAGTGAGGTTTTATTTGCTGCATGTCAGCGTGGTTCAGTGCAGGAATCTGTATTCTTTGGGGGATTCACAAGGAAATACTTCAGATATGTGTTACAAGGAATCCCACAGATGTTCTCTTTGCTGTAAAGATAGCATCTTCCCTCTGATGCAGTAACACTGCCACAAAACTCCGATGGTTAGCAGGGATGTTTTTCCCAAATGATTTCATATTGTCACTCATACTTAATAATGGCCTCATGGAGAAAATAGAGGGTGGACACACCTAGCAGTCTAACAGAAACTGCAAGACAACAGGAAATACAGAAGGAAACAAAAAAACAAAGGAAGAATGAATAATTCATAAAATAAAAAAAATGGGGGGGGAATATCAATAAATCCTCAATCTATTCAAAAAGAATAGTATATAAAAGACCTTCACAATCCAAACTGCGAGACCTCCCATTAACTGTCTAGGTAAACACTGCTAATATATTCCTAAAAGTGAAAAGATCTGGAAAGATCAAAGGTGTCACCAGGCAGATTGTGGATGTAACCATTAAATATGAAACTACAAGGAAGATTATGCATCTGTAAAATGAACGTTGAGGTTACTCCTCAGCTTCTTTGTGAGAATAACTTTAAAAAGGAATGCTCACATTTTAAGACATACATGAGAAACGGAAAACACATGCCACAAGACCTCCACAGTTTAATGTTTAAAATGAAAAGCATAAAAAAAATTGGCTTTCCCCTCCCTATTGACAAAGATTACTCATCTACAGGTCTCTGGACCGTGAAGTTTTCGTATCAAATGACAAACTGGATACAAGTTAAAGCCAATAAAACCTAACTGGGTTTTTTTTAATTAATATATTGTAGGAGGGAAGTGAAACAGTTGAACTCAGCCAGGTAAGACACACAGAAAGCTAGAAAGTAATTAGTGCATGCCAAGAAACAAATAAAAAGCAACTAGCTTTGGACAAGCATAATAACTTGCTGATTTCAGAAGCAGAGCCAGCCCGGAATCTTACTCACTGGGATCACCAGCAAAGTGTGGTTAGAGCAGAGTATCGAAGCCGGATTCTGTTGCAAGCCAGAAATGCACCAACACCAAGCTGTATTTCTATTGAGGTAAACAGAACGCAACAGCAAAAGGTGGTATTTAGAGCCAGCCTTAAGGCATGGAAAACTTCAGACAAAAGTTTGTCTATAGCTGCTATGAGAACCAGCAGGAAGGAATCTCACAGAGCTCTCCCAGGATAGAGAGAAAGAAGATGCAGGAAAAAAGCAGAAGTGTAATCAAGCACTTCATGTACATTAATTCTAGATCATGTAGAAATTCAACGAAATTTTTTGCAAAAACTTCATGACATCATCTATGACATACTGACATCTATGACATACTGACATCTGTGACATGCTGACATCTATGACATACTGACATCTACGACACGCTGACATCTGTGACATACTGACATCTATGACATACTGATTCATGCTAAATACACACAGAATGGTGGGGGTTGGAAGGGACCTCTGGAGATCACTGAGTCCAACCCCCCCGCCAGCACAGGATCACCCAGGGCAGGCCACACAGGAACAGAGCCAGGAGGATTTTGAAGGTCTCTAGAGGAGACTCCACAACCTCTCTGGGCAGCCTGGGCCAGGACTTCATCACCTTTACAGTGAAGTATTTTCCCCTGCTTTTGAGCAGGAGCTTCCTGCGTTCCAGTTTGCAACCATTACCTCATCCTATCACAGGGCACCACTGAAAAGAGCCTGGCCCCTTCTACTTTACACCCATGCTTCAGATATTTGTAAACATTCATAAGATCCCCTCTCAGCCTTCTCCAAGCTAAACAGCCCCAGCTCTCTCAGCCTTTCCTCAGAAGAGAGATGTTCCATTCCCTTCATCATCCTCATAGCCTCTGTTAGCCTCTCTCTAATATATCCCTGTCCCTCGTGAACTGGGGGGCCCAGAACTGGGCACAATTCTCCAGCTGTGATCTCACTGTTTAAGTAGTAAAATAAGAAGAAGTAGATGTACTTCTTTTCTCTAGAGCTATAAGTAAACTAATCACCTAAGCTCAGTGGCTGCTGCCATTGGTAGCTGCTGCATTCATGTCAGTTTGGTAAGACACTTGCTGCAGTGACAGGTGATGCTTTTGTATTTCCATGACCACCCCTAAATGTCTAGAGTCTAGAGCTCTTCCAAAGACCTGTCAGGAGAAAATGAAGTAAAGGAACATACATGTTTGAACTTTGAACAGTGCACAAAGATATGCAAGTATTATACATCTAACATGTTCAAAATACAAGGCTGCAATGTGTGCAGAAAAAAAGAAATCAGCAGAATTTAAACCCATGCTCAGATCCACCACCCCATAACCAATGATGGTGTAATTTGGTTTTAAAAAAAACGGTGGATCCAAAAGGCACTGGAAGTGGCAAGATGCAAAGAATGCAGCAAACTCACTGGAATTTCATTCTGGCACTGCAGTAACGTATCAGAAGGTCAGGTATTTTGAGTTACTAGAAAAAATAGTCTTTCCCAGAGACTGGTAGGAACTGAAAAACTTTTTATCACAACTGGAGTTTCTAGCAGACAAGCAAAATCCTGAGGAGCATGCTAGAAACCTCTGCCAGTTTGTCATTCTCATTATACATCAATCAGCAGTAAGAAAAATGAGAGTTGAATTACAGAGGGTCGTTTTCTATAGCATAAGCTTTGCAAAGACTCAATCTGCTTAGAAGCATCTTAGAAGATACTTTCTGTTTGAAAGTAGGTCATTTAATTGTAAATACGTTTATGTCAATGAAAATGAAAGCATAAAGTGAATCTGGAGATAAAATGTAGGATTTTGGGGGGCTTTATTCTCTCCTTTATGGCACTTCATATACACATTCAGTTTTGTGCAAACCGTAAGTAAAAATAAGATTCTCTAGTTGGTAATTCTGACAGTCAGCTGCACTAATTGTATCTGGTAGCTCACAGACACATCTTCCTTTCCATGTACATTTATGTGTTGCTTGTGAGACGCTTTTTGCTGCTCAGGATTTAATCCATTGCATCATTCGGTCTGAAAGGTTAACTTGATCTGCTCCCAGGGTAAGGTGTACACATCCAGACTGCTCAGTCATAACACGACCCAGGATTTAAACACAGTAATCATAAATAATGAAGCCACCAAAAATGTTATTTATCAAAGATGATTAAGGCCTGCAAAAGGCCAACATTAAACTGATGTTCCCAGTGAATTACTGCTTTAAAAAACGGGGTTTTTTTAAACATTTTCTTACAAAAATCCTAAAATGCAAAATCTTTGCACTTAGTACTTATTTAATAACGGAGTACTACATGGAGTGACATGACAAGAGAGCGGGATTCACGCTGAAGCCTTGGAAAGAGTTCATTTATACGGCTACCTCACTGTAACTCACATAGGGTGGTTCACATGTAAAGCTGATACTGTAGAGGAAAACCTCTAACCCACAGAAAGTTCAGAACTTCTGCAGTTCAGTGGTTTTGCAGTATCCCTCAGATCACCTTCTGTAGATCATCATCATCAGATGTAACTGTCATGCCTTATAACTCTCTTAATAGCAGGTGAAAAGGCTGAGTAAATGCTGAGTAAATGCTGTTCATAACCATTACCTGTTGGTAACATCAAATAACGCCAGCCTTTTACACATTGTCCTTTTTTCATGCTAGCCACGTATGCAGCTTCCCTAGGTAACTGTTTATGCTAATTCACCAGAACAAAAATCTGGGGGAAAAACTACTACAGTTCACTGCCGAGATTAAGCTGCTCCTTGTTAAATTTTAACACACAGAGCCGTGAACTGCACTGACAGCAAAGCCAGCATTTCTTTGCCTCTGCAGCCCCGTTCTGGAACAGGGTGCTGTCAGCTGAGTTCCAGAGCAGGCAGATTGATGCAGTCAACTCTTTAATCAGTTTGCCAAGACATTCAGTTTACTGGGGCTCCTCAGCTGTGGTCAAACACTTCAGAAACAGCTGTGATAGGTTGAAGATGTTACTTCTGTTATTTTTTTGTTTACCATCCTGAAGTCCCAGGAAGTGAAAGGGACTTCCTGAGCCTGTTAGGTTCAGCTGAATCCCCTGCAACACCAGTTAAAGATGACTGAATTCATTCTGCTGCTAGCTCTACGCTGAGAGGTACCAGCAGTCGCGTTACTTTGAGACCTTTAAGGAGACAGAGTGCACACAACATCTCTGTGGAGCTGGGATGCATATGCTCCTTCTGGAGAGAGACTATGGGAACGATTAGGAAATAGAATTATCAAAGACTTTGCTTTTAAAATCAAGTAAGCAGAAACCATACTAAGAGTTATGTCCCGAAGGGTTAAAACGTGATTCAGTATGTAGATTTGTCACAGAAATAGCAAAAAGCACATGCTCAACAGGCAGGACACTTTCTTGCCAACATTAAAATCTCAATTCCAAGCCTTTGGGTCATTCCAACATTAAAAAAAAAAAAAATAGAAAGAACAAGTTGCCAGAACTTTGTTTTTTTTTAATGAGGACAATACAGAACACTAGCCCCTAGCTGAGTTTAATAAATAAATAAATAAGAGCTTACATTAGAAATACAAAAGATTTATGTTCAATGGTCTTTCCTTTTTAATAGTTAATGTATTAGCAATAGAAATCATTCAGCAAACAAAGAATAGGTCAAAGGCTATGTTCTGAGTTTTTGATTTCTTCTGTTTTGTTTGGGGTTTTTTTAAGGATTGCTCTGCTGTTCGGCGCTAGCCAAACACAGTCCCAGACTATCACATCTGGATATTGGGTACAGCAACACAACTTCTAGGAATACTTATTTAAAATATTCAGATGCTTGGACCAAGTGCCAAAACATTAACCCTGCACAATCTGAGGCTTAAACTTTCTTTCCTTCTCAGTTATATCCTTCACATGCAAGAAATACATTTAATGTTATATAATAAAATGCACATGGGTGTAGGATTAGAACACAAAATTGCCTCATTCCATTTTTTTCTAAATGCTCTGTTGTACATTAATGAAAATCCTTCACTTTTTTTGAAGCTGTCAGTCATTTGATATCTGAAATGTTTTTAACATTGCGAGCTTTCACTGATAAATTAATGTGTACATCAGTCTGGAAAAAGTCTAAGCAAAGTAACTTTACTTGAAATGGACAACATTCCCATGGGAGTGTGGATGATGGATCAATACAATGACTTCGGTGCTGACATAGGGGTTTCCCTTGTCTCTGGCCAGACATTCTCATTTCCCGCCTTGAACCAGCATCTTCTAACAAGATACTGCTCAGAAGGAACATCCTGGTCTTTTCCACAAAGTTCAGGGAGTGAAGCAATCTAAAGATTATCCTTACAGAAAAAGAAATCATCTTCTGCCAGATGAGTTCTCTGAATTTGTATAACAGGGAAGCAAGAAACTGAAGCCAGGATCAAGATGACTGTCCCCATCAGAAGCAGCTCTCAAGCTACCCTGAGGGTAGCATAGAAGCAGAAGTGATCTTCTCCAGTCTTTGGAGAAAGCTTACTCTTCTTAAGTCAAAAATAAGGGATGATGCTTTTATCCTCTTCAAAAATACAGCAGGAAAAAAAAAAGTGGTTGTGGCTTCAGGGGTGACAAAAGCCAAAATTATGCTTCTAAACCTCTAGCCTTCGACATCATTAGAAGCTATAATCTTTTTATCTGTGAAGCATTATCAGACTTGGTGCTGTTTGAGTGATGAAAATCAGTATATAAAGCACATAGGAATGGATTATTCTTAATGCACCAAGAAATAAGCTGTGATATACAAGGCTTGATGCTGCTCAAGACATTTATCATGTACTCAATGTGATCTTTAAGAACAAACAAAACAAAACCACCATAAAAAGCCCAGACTACCAAAAGAATACTTCAGAATTGTAGAAAATAAGTTTGAAAGTGACTGCTGTAAATCTAGTCCAACCTGCTGCTCAAAGCATGACTGGGGTTGAAGTTAGAGCAGGTTTCTCTGGAACACGTTAAGTTTAGATACCACCCATTTTCTCCACCTTTTCAGGGGAGAAATACACCCCCAGTGTCTCCTTGCATGCCTTGTTCCAGTCTCCAGGTCACCTAGGTGGTCCTCTGCTGGTCTCTCCCCCATTTGTTGGTATCTCTAGGAAGCCCAAAACTAGACACAGCACTTTGATGCATCGTCCTCAGTGGTGTCAAGGGGAATATTTACATTACCTTCCACAGAACCAGTTGTTCCGTCACAGAAGCCAACCACGCTGGTCAGGCACAGTTTCCAGGAGCACCCTGCCTTCAGGGACCGGGGCATATTCTCATAAAAGCAAACTCTGAAAATGCTGATCATTTTAAATGCTTGTAGTCCAATAAATAATGTCTGTATTATTTTGAGATATTGGGTTATGAACAATGTCAAGACACATTCACAACCTTCTTGTCAGTTTATCTGACGAGCAAACACTGACTGTTTAAAACAAACCTGGAAAGATAGGGAATCGGCTTTTGTTACTTCAGTTTTCCTCATGTTTCTGATTCATAACCAAAGCGAGATTCTTCTAAGAGAAGCACCAGCTATATCTTTTTAAGATTTATATAAAGCAGCTGCAGGCTTTGTAACTTATCCTTCTACTTAGCAGTTATGTCGTGTGAATTCTCATTTTTTGTCTTTTATTCCACTCTAACTCCTGTTTACACGCTCTGCACACAAGCAGCATCCAGGTGAATAAGAACTTCATGCAATGAAGAATGGCAGCAGTACAGCTTGGGGGTGAAATACTCAGAACTGTTAAGAAGCTACAACTGAAACGGCATACGTCACAATGTGGGAGAGCTGGCCCTGTACGAAATACGAACCCTGGTTGTGGTTAGGAAATTCCTCTATCATTAAATACCTCGGAGGATATGAAGTCCACCACATGTTGTCAGAGCTGAGTCATGTAAGTGTCTCAGATGTGGGGCTGTGGAAAACATCTCACCCGAGCAGCTACCAGTCCAGAGAAAAAAAAAATAAAAGGAGAAGGGGTGCCTGAGCCAGACAGCAATCAGCTCACCCCAACTTTTCCTGCAAGCCAGGGTTTGGAGCTGCGGTGTGTCCCAAAACACTGAAAGGAATATAAGATGTCATGGCTGGACCCCAAAGGCTAAAGCACTGGGAAATGCTGTGAACCACAGGGACAGGGCAAGCGTGTGCGTGGAGAATGAACTGTGAGGTGTGATTTGTTAACTGTGGGCTGGGCAAGGGAGAAGGAAACTGGCTTCAGAACTCTGACACAGACAGGCATGCAACACAATTCAGAGAAGTTACGCACAGAAGTGGATGTCATGGAGCACAGACTACGCCCAAAGCAAGAGTCAAACCTGAGGAAGGGATGCAGGCACCGTACATTCATTGTTTTCTCAGCTGTATGATATTTTGTGCCAGCTAATATAGTCATTGAGCTTATGGATTTTGTTTATAACTGTGCTTGTCTGCTTCAACTATTACATTTCTAAGAGGTGAACTGTAAAACCTGTGAACCTGAAGCGTCAGTTAAAGGAAAAGATGTGTTCAATGTGGAGAGAAGCAAGGACACAACTGTCAGTACTCCTCCTTGGGGTGAGGGGAGCGCATGCGAATAGGCAGCGAAGCCTCACATTTACCAAGGAATAGAAGACACAAATAATCCTGACTGGGAACAGAATCAGAGAGAAACCTGCTTCCAACTCCAAACAAAGCAAGCTTAAAGGTATATAGGTGTATATGTAGGTGTATAGGCTTAGGGAGCTAGACTGGAAACAGAGCAATCTAGACCTTTTCAGCTGCTGGGACATTATCAAGCCTGATAGAAGAAACATTCTTTTCACTGTTGCATGAGTTGAAAATTGGAGGGCAGTTGTCCAATTTTCACTTTTCACTGGAAGTTGACATAGTTATGATGATCTTAGGAAATGCCTGATGCAGTCATACTTACAAATGGCTCTTCATTACCGAGTACTCTTCATTAAATGACTTGGACAAAACCTGAGCTGCCACTTGTTTATCTTGCTGCTCTTCCTATGTTCTTAGCCAAATACCAGAGAAATATTTCCTAAGTACTTGCTGCTGATGAAAATGCATATTCTTCAATATATTGTAAAATTACACCCAAGCTACTAAAGTGGAATTTGAAACCATTTGTAGACATACCAACAACCAGACAAGGACAACATTAACATTCTAATGTCAGCGAATTCTACCCCTCACTTCTTTACTCATAAGAATCACATAACTGCAGCTTTTCAGGGTAATAATTTGCCTTTTAGCATTTTTAACTCATCTTCATTATTAGGTGTTTCTAATGTCTTCTTAGGACAAAAGTGTGAGGGTGAATTGTCACTGCCTTCTTATGTTCTGGGTGGAGAACCACAAGCAGGAACTTTGGAAATCGCACATTAGCAAACGTTCAAGGCAAACCGCATCCTACGAGCTTTAACTGCCCTGCCCTTCAAAGCTCTGGCAAGCCACCATGCACTACTCTTCCAGGCTTTGCTTGATTTCCATGCTGGTGAATCATGACCATAAAAGAAGCTGTGTGAATGTTGGTTTGGTTTTTTGTTGTTTTGGGGTTTTAGCTGCACGCAGCAAGCAATAAAACATTAATAAAAAATAAGGTCTGGAGAGAACTCTGGAATTGTTCTTCTGTGAGATCTAAGCAGCCAACTGTTGTTATTGGAGACCTCGCTGCAGCTCACACGCTAACATTTCAGGTAAAAATTTAACTCAGTCCTAACTGCCTGACTGACAAATCCTGACAAACAAAAGAGACCCTTTATGTCATCAAATCTGACAAAGTTTGGTGCGACATTTTAGAGCATTCTGTCTCCTCTTGGGCTTATAACTTAGAAAAAAAAGTCAAGTATGGCACTGAACTCATAGAAAATTCATCATTTTGTAAAATTAGACATCAAAGCTGCTGAAGTATTAACATACATAATGAATTTGCATTACTGCAAATTCTGATACAGAGATTATGAAAGCTTTGTCTTTTTTTTTTTTTGAAAGGCATTTCAAGGACTGTCATCAGATTTATCCTAGATGAGAAAATCTGCATGTTATTTATTAGTCATCTGCCCAAACTTTAAAAAGCGAATCATTCTGTACGTTTGTACAGGGAAAAAAAGACAACTGCTTGCAGAATCTTGCTTTGTACAATACTTCTCCAGAAGTAGCTGGCATATCACTTCTTCGCTTACAGTTATAAAAATATTTTTTATTCCAAATACATTGGAATGTTCTCATTTCAGTGTAGGATAGAAGATGCTCTATCACATCCCAGCAGCGTACCCCTTCCTTGAAAGAAGACAAAAAGAATGATGGCAACCATATATCCACTGAAATTTAGTAAAACAGCCTAGTCCTGCTACTAGTGCCCAGAATAGTACAGGATGCATTTAATTTTCTTATTCTTTATGAACATCTATTTGAGAATATATTTGAATTGGAGGCTTGAGTCTTAAAGGAGATGAATGAGGAAGAAGAAAGCTGAGTGAAATATAAAGTTCAGATATCTTTTGGAGTTCCATACTCATTTAGAATAAGACCCTTCACTTCAGGTTGGCCAAGTCAACATCTTTCACTGAATTACTGCTTTTGTATACCAGAAGTATAGGCCAACAGGAGTTGCTGTGCACTAACATTCAAAACCATCTGTCTTAAAGGACAGATACTCAAAAATCCAGTAAGAACACAGTAGAAAATTTAAGTTGTTTTTTTTTTAGCGTTATGTATCACCCTCTTTGTCCAGTCTATTCAGTACAAAATAAAAGGATGATTCATCTCAAGGCTGAGTTGAAGTCTGTAACAAAAACCCCAAACCTTTCCTGGGGAATATTTCTATCCTTGTCTTAATATTTTAATTAGTAAGAATTTGTGAAGGACATTACAGCTTCCCTATTCCAGCCACAAACTCTGTAAGTCTCACAATGCAAAGGACAAGAATTAAATAGAAAAAAAATAATTAGAGAGCTAATGACAGCTTTCAAGATGGTTTTCACAGTGACTAACCTAATGACAAGGTCTCTGCTGACCTCTGTGGAACCATGAGTGACTCCCAAATGCTAGTTTTTTCTAGAGATAAGAAGAGGAGACAAATAAATAAACCATACAAAATCTACCCATTCAAGTCTCAGTCATTAAAAAGTTTTATTTAATAATATTTGAAGTAAGAAGTGACCTAATAGCCTACAGCAGACTGGAGTCTATAGCTTCAGCTCTTGTTGAGATTAAGAATATTGAAATTTAAAAAGTAGAGCTGTAACATTTCAAACTAAAGATTTCTTATTTCCAGTGAACATATATCTGTACGAAATGTGTTTGCTGTTGACAGGAGCTGATGAGAGCCAAACAGATTCAGCATCAATTTACAAATGTTTCAAACACACATAATACAGAATATTATGCCAAAATCAGATGAGAACAGAAAAGCTCCTTAGAAAACAGAGCTATGCTCAAAAATTTCCATTAAGTTGTTTTTTTGGCACCAGAAGGATTCCTATGACCCAATTTACACCTGCTTATTGGCTTTATAGACCATCCAAAGTAAAGTACCAAACAGGAAACTGCCAAGCAAAAGGTAACAAAACATGAATTTTTACAGTTTGCTGTGTGTGTGACATTACTTCTCCACTTACAAAAACAAAAAAAAGAAATTACTGTTTAGGAAAGTATTGGAGTCTGGATGTGTTACAGTTCTTTTGGGAACTGCAAGCTGGGAGACAAACCGGTTCTTGTTTTGACAATTTAGAGCAGCAAACAAATAATCACAAAAATGTATTGTGGCTTGCACAGAAATCCCAGGATTTATATCCCTACTTGGGGGGTTCACAAAATCGGTATGCAAGAGTCAACACTCCTTACAGTAACAGGTAATTGAGACACAAATATTAAATTCAAAGTTCTAGAACATTTTCAAGCAGATGGCTTCCTAATGGTTGGGTGTATGGAAAAAGAATTTTGCTTAAGCTTGTCAGGAGAAGAGCATTTAATTGAAAGCCTACTTAATAAATTCTCATTGTATATGTGCAAAATAGTTGAAGCTAACACATGGTAAATCAGTAAATTTCTTGCTGCAAATGTGACACAATATTGGCAGGTGTAACAATGTCAGTTATAACGTTTCAATCAGAACATTTCCCTGGGAAGTAAAACTGATGTCTTAAAATTGTGGGGAGAAACACACTGGTGACTCTCCCGTGCACACAGGCTTTCAAAAAGCTTTACCAAGAACCAATTGTTATTCCCATTATCACGGTCGCTCAGAAGGTATCCAGCTTTCCAGACATCAGTATTTCTCATTGACACATTATAGAGTCAGAAGCACTACCCCAAGTGAAAAGATAATTAATTAATTCAGAGA
>JANHFX010019483.1:68136-78470 GCA_027560015.1 Chloroceryle amazona | reverse complement strand
CATCAGTATTTCTCATTGACACATTATAGAGTCAGAAGCACTACCCCAAGTGAAAAGATAATTAATTAATTCAGAGACAGAATTAAAATTTGTGTTAGCGTGAGATGAACTATACCCCAGAGGGCTTCGTTCGTCTTGCAACTGATGTGTAGCTTCCGTTAGATTAAATTAACCCTTCTCTTACATTTGGAATACGAGTACTTCAGTCTCCTATCTAGGAGTAGATGCTTCTCACCCTTATAAACATCAGACAAATTAATGCAGAAAGAAAATGCTTAGCAACTCATTTTGCTAATTCAAAATTCTGAGAGAAACAGAAACTTTGCAAGTCTGAAAGCTTACCCATGGCCAGCACCTCCTACAAGGGCTCCTGGGGAGCTAAGGGAAAGAGCGCATATTTTGTAACCTCTCTCTCACTGACATAAATAATGGATGGTACTGCTGCCTTCTGGACAAGGGAAAGAATGGGAAAGCTAACGCTCATTCACTTTTAAATGGAGATCACTGGGTACACAAAGATTCTACAAGCTTTTAAACAGAAGATTTAATTGCATTATTTCTGTTTATGGAGGCGATTTGCTGTTGCAGTGATCTGGAACTGCAATTTGGGAAAAAAAAAGGTCAGGAAAATATAAATGCTAAAGTTAGTCTGCACAAGAATCCCTCTCACAGCATACACAGTCAACAGTTATTCCACTTCTATTTCAAGATTAAATGGTAAATTTGAAAAAAATACGTGACTTATGTATCTTCAGTTTGGCTAAATTAATTGCTTTGGGCTAAATTAAGTTCATGTAATGACTTGTTTGACGTGCTTCTGTTACGGGATCGAACACTGCACTTTTCAGGCAATGCATTTAATACACCACGAATTATATCCTGAGCAACTGTGAGTTCAGTGCCTTTCCTTCTGAGCCCAAGAGACTTCTCAGGCTCAAAAAACCTTCCCTCTCTGCGTAAATCATGTATTTTATGAGTTTCTATAATGTGTGGTTTCTAAACCTGAGACGCTTTCAAGCCACCTTTATAAACCTTCTCCTGGAGATATGGGGCACAGCAAAAATATTATTACTTGGCAGAATGTACATGACCTTAAAAACCAAACCAAACCAAACCAAACCCAACCTTTACTTTTTACTTAGAAGTCCTAGTAAGTCCAAACAAAGCACAAGAGAAAACATTGCATGATAATAAAGATTTGTTGAAACTTAAAAAAAAAAATTAGTCTTGAAATTTTAACACCTCTGTAAGAATAAAAAGAGAGCCAGCATGAAAGTCAAAATAAAAAAAAGGGAAATTGAAGCATTGTTTCTTCTCTGCTATGCTTCGTGTTTCACACCAAGTCTAAAGCAAAAGAAGAAAGGTAAATCAAATTGTTGCAAGGAGATGCTGCTCCTCAGGAGAGTTCAAGGAAACAAATCAACCAAGCAAACAAAACAAAACACACACAGAGAAAACCCTCAAAACAAAACAAAAGATTCCCCAACCACTAAGCAAAGAAAAAACCACACAAATGCAATTAACCCCTATTTTTAATGGAATCAGAGCAATACAAACAAGTGGACTGGAAGTTAGCGAGTTCTGGACTATCTGGTGTGGAAGACCGAATGCACTCGATAGGAACTGAAAGCAAGCAGTATGTCCAACAACACTGACCCCATGAATCGGGACAAAGATCTTTGTTCGTGCCTATATGATGCTTTAAACTGCATCAGGAAAACACCCGAAGAGAACTGCAGCAGATGCTCAGCGTTAATGGAAAGTATTTTTGCATATTGATTCTGGTGAATAAAAAAAGTAATGTCCCTTCTTACAAATACCAACATGTCAATGGAGGTCTCACAGACCTCCATTCCTACACAAATCCACTCAGTAGTAACCAACAAAATCCGGACTACGAGTTGAAGTACAGGTCTTCTGATTGTTCTTTTAGTTCATTTGCTGTCTTCTCTCAGCTGGCTTCCTCTTCTGGTGTATTCAAGTTGCACAGAAACCCAGCTCGTGTGTAGCAACCCAACTACACTGGTGACGTTGACAGTGAATACTTATCTGCTGGAACTTAGGCATGCTTTCATTGCTTACTGGAGAGAAGAGGTTCTGAACAGTAAGAATTTGTCTTTTTTTGCCTAAGGCTACAGCCAAGAATGAACTTCTATAGGAAATCTCTTACACAGTAATTAAATTCCACATACACAAGGACTTAGAACACATCGTTCAAACGAACATTCTCAATGAGTGAACGTACATTTCTAACTTCGTGCTCTCTGGGGGAGTTTACAATACTGGGAAAAGCTGCATTTTAGGTCTTCTCAGGACAAGAAATGGGGCAGGGGAAATAATTCTATAAACTAAGACTCCGTGGCATAACATACATTTAATTAGAACACAGAATAGTAGAGTTTATTTAGAATGCTGGGGAGACAGAGGGGAAGGAAAGGAACAAAACAGTAAACCATGGTATTTCACAGTGAAGACAGATCCTCAAAAGCCTTTAGAAAGACAAATGAAGCAGAATATCTTCAAGTGTAGTGAAACTGAAGAATACTGTTGTACCTGATTTTGTCAAACAGTAATAGATGGAAAAACATTTAATTCCCTATGTATTGCTTTTATGGACAAAGTTCACAACATCCTGAGTAAATACTCATTAAAGTAACGATTCCATACAAATACAAAATACTCCTGAATCTTAACTGAATTCAGCCTCGTAGTACTAGTATCAGATACGTAGCTATTACCTTCCTCTTGCAGATGGAGAAAGTGGAGACACAGATGGGTTAAAGTGGGTTTCCCAGTGCCACATTAAAAACGAGTAGCAAAGCTGACAGAGACAAAAATCAGATTATCCAGTGCTGTCCTACCAGGAAAGGGGAAAAAAATAAAAATCTGTCTCATAAATAACAGAGCAGCTCAGAAGTGTTTCTTCACTTTGCCAACATTGTGGATAAATGTTGGCAGTGTAAATGTGTGGAATTTGGCTCAGAGCCTCTTTCCTTACAATGTGTCATTCATCCTCATTTTTAGCATTTCAGTGGCTGTTCCTTTTAGGTGGCTATTAAAGGGAAGAAAAACAGAACAGAACAAACCAGCAGAATACACTTACATGACACTAATGACACATGAAAAGAAGAGCTTTGTGGCAGTAAAACAGCTCTACAGGAACAATGAGATTGAGTGCTGGAGATGGTCCTCCTCTAGGATCTATCCAAATCTTAAGATTTTGGGGTTTATTTTGTTGGGAAGATGTGAAGTTCTCTGTGATATGATTTTATGTTAAACTGAAAGAAGTGGCAGTAAAATTGCTGGAGCAATGACTCTGGATAGAGTTACGAAAAATAAAAGAGACTCTATTTTCCCCTCATAATGCTGTACATCTTTACAGACTCACTGAAGAACTACCCCCAGCTAGAAACTTCAGCTAAACATATATTAACGTTTCCAAAACACTCTAAAACTATGTAGGTTTGAGTGGCTGAGCTTCACTCTTATGTACTGCCCAACCTGACATAAATCAATGTCCTGAGATATAACGGAGAAGTTGTATAAAGAGTAAGTTAAAATCAGAAAAATTTTACCTGTCAGAAAGAAAGAATGTCAGAACTCTGTCTGAAATTCACAAGAAATAAGTCTAAACTAATGAAAATATTAGCTCCATTTAAGTGAGATTTGCTACAGCAGCATGAGCACAAAAACTCAAACTTTTCAAGTGGGAGGTTTTATCCAGCTCGTGGCCAAATATGGGTACCCCAGAAAAAAATAATCTTGACCCTCTGAGATTGGGCTGATTTTATTTACTTCTTTTTTTTTTTTTTTTACTATAAAATAAATCCTCATGACATTTAATCATCACTATGAAAACCAAGTGATAAAACCTACGTTTAAAGCCACCATTACCTGTACTGATTACACACTTAAGATCATACTGATAACACGCTTTAGATCTTAATTTGCATTCTCTACAAGCTAGATGCATTTTCAGAAGATCCTTAGTTTATTAAAGTTTCACAGCCATGGCTGTTTACATACAGTGCCAATAATCAGAGATTTCCATCTCCTGAGAGTGACTGTGTTGTGCGAATGAAAAGCACTGTGAAGGCAAGTAAGGAATCCCTTAAATTGCATCTTACTCCTCAGTAAATTTGAAAATACCACTTGCAAATAAGTTATATGGTGGTGTACAATCCTCCAAAGAGCAGTGCAAATACAAATGAACTAAAAGAGAAGAAAAAGCCATTATTCAATTGTTACAAAATCTGATGGCAGTGCATTTAAAAACACAGGTGAAAATGTCTGCAGATTCACATCAACCGTGCACTTCGGTGTTAAAATTCAGCTAAACACTCTGTGAAGAATTACTACAGTGTCGGACAAATTATTTCTAGCTTTCCAGCTTCCAAGTTCTGTAGGATATGATATTAAGCAGCACATATTGCCTGAGAACTGGGCATTGTACAAGGGAACTTAAGCAGCTGCTTAAACTCCGAGGCTTAACATTTGTAGCTCCCAGACAACTCAGTGCTAAAAAAAACCCTTTCAGAGCATGAAAGGTGTGAGACAGTTGCAGACCGTGAGAGTGAGCTGTATCCCAGAGAAGTGCCTGAACTGGCATGCCTGAATATGATAAGTGCCAAGCAGTTTTACAGTGATTTAAACAGGACTCAAACGTCAGGACGTGAAGGGGGAGCGGGAGGCTGTGCTTTTGACCGTGCCGTGGTGCTCTCTCATCTCTACGCCCCTACCACCTTTAGTGAAATGTCAGCAAAGACACACAAGATTTGCAACTCAGCTGTGCAAACTATCCAGTTCTTCTGTTTGGATATTTGGAATTTTATAGGGATTGTTAAGCTTCTGCCTATTTTTTTTCTTTTTTTTTTAAGCAGATACTTTGTATCTGTGATTATGGATGCCTTAGCTTATTTATATTACCCATTTTTTCCGTTCCGGTTTCCAGCACTAATTTCAGTTACCTAAAAGCCAGCCAGAGCATGCTAAAATGGATCCACCCCTACAGACAGATCAGTGATACCGTTCAGATTTTCTCTTCGGATCACTCCGATTTCTATTTCATAGAAAATAGTCTGGAAGGAGGGAGAACTCTTGTCAGTTTGTCAGCTACAGTGATAGATCTGTGCTGCTTGCAGTACAAGCTTTGAAAACCCAGTGTGAGGATTTTTTATTTTCTTTTAGAGTGGGTAGCTCTTAGCCAGGCTCTTCTAGTCCGTGGAGTAAACAGCTATGTCTGTTAAGTTCAGACTATACAGAGCAAAAGCAGCAATGGAAAAAAAGAAATGGAAAAGCTAATGCAAGAGACCTGGAAATTTTTCTCCTCTACTGAAAGTCCCTGCCTTTACATCTCACTACAGCAAGCATTTTTATTTTTTGTTTTTCTAGGTTGGACTACACCAAACTTGGAAAGCAATTCACTTCTCCTTAGACAAAACTTGAAAATCATCTGACCATTTTGCCAGACACAACTTTAAAACAATCTGAAATGCAAATACATGTTAGTGTTAAAAAAAAGAACCACAAAAACAGGTTTCCTGAACACAAGTTAGCTAGCACTTGCTGAGAATACTAGATGAGTGTCAGCTTCCTGCTATTTTTTCCCATAAGTTCCTACAGTTGGACCGCTAGCAAATATAACTTCTGTCAGTCTTACAGGCCAAAAAGATCCTTTACTCTGTTCCATTTCCCACAGTATTCAGGTGCCAATGTGTGGCCTTATTCCTCCTGTTCGTATGTACATTCAACTGCAGCCTTAGAGCTAGGTACTGCAGTTTGGTATTTTAGTATATTGCTCACTTTTACAATGATTTGTCAGGCATCCAGGTTCTCACTGAGGATGCACAAAGAATCAAGGAAAGGAATTTGTATACTACAAACCATTTTTTTACTTTCACCTTTTAATGTCTAATGAAATGTTTGTGTATTGTTAACATTAAAACAAAAGGAAAGTAGATACTTTGTCAAGATTTGTGGTATAAATACCACGCTGGTAGGATTCAACAGAAGAGTGGTGGGAACTAAGTAGTAACCATTGAGCTTCTTAGATTTTTACAAGCATGTAAAGATTTCCAGAGCATGTGAGACTGTGTATTAGTCGCCTCTACCAAGGATAAGACACCTAAGCAGAAGGTACGATTCTGCTCCCGTGTAGAGCATCTGAGTACTCAACACTTACAGGCACTATTAATACAGTTGCATGTTAGACAACAAAACACGAAACACTTTTATCCTTTATTTTCTCAGTGTAGTGTCACATTTAATTCTCCACTAGTCATTTCTTTGTCAAAGGGCCTCACTGAACACTGCCTACATGAGATCTTATTTGCACAAGCCTTTCCAGTTCTACTCAAGAAATATTAAATGTGCAGACATACTCAGAATTCCAACCACTAATTTACTTCTCATCTTTACTGATGTCCTTTGTCCAATTTCTTTTAGTATGTTTTAGGAGCTTATACATTTGGGGCAAGCTCTTCAGGCTCCAAGGGAAAAACTCTTGCAGTTTTTTCTGTCTTTGGTACCATCTGACAACGTGCTGTTCTTCAGGCTGCTGCACGAGCACTTTGACAGAGCATCCAGCCTCGGTTTGCAGGAATTCCTTTGCATTGGTGGCAGCATGGCTGAACAGCCACATGCTAGTCCCACAATCCCTTGCAGTACATTAAACAGTTATCCTGACAGATTATTAATTTTATATTCCATTTCATGTAAATATTCTGCATGTGGAAATGGAACGCTCTACCCATTAATACACTGAGAATACACAGATTGCCTGACTCATAAAGCAGCCTGTGAGCAGTAAAGAGACTGCAATTTCAAATCATAGCACTAATTTCAGTTCTTGCAGAGGGAAACGAGCTGAAATCTATTTGTAATGGACATCTAAATACTGATTACAGTTCACCAATGTACCTTATATTGTATGCCTACATTTGAAATTGGACTCTATGTTCAATTCACAGAAGTATTTAATAATAGGATTCCCAATAATTTATTTCTAAATATAAAGGAAATAGACACAGTAGAACTGTACACACTGTAAACATTAAACATTGTTCAAAGAGTTCTGCCTGCAATAGTACAGCTGTATTTTGTGTGTATTTGTTCTTCAGGAAAGTATTCAAGGAACAAGAAAGTGTTTGATTTATTTGATATGAGAGAGCATTTAGTAATAAGAAACAGCTGAGAATGTGGTAGCTACAGTCAATTTTAGTGTGCATTAACTTAAACTGCTGCAGCATGCACGGGAAGGAAAGCAGGGAACTACCTTTATTTAAGAAACTGGAATTCAGAACACATCACAACTCTGTCTCCTCTGAACTCCTGTAGAAGCAAAACACAGAACATCCCAAATTCCTTATTTACACAGAAAAAGTCAACAGAAGATTGAAAAGCATCTGCTGTTAAAAAAAAAAATCTTCTCTTCTGCTAAAATCCATTGGCCTGAGTGCTTGTTTCATCAAGATGAGAGTACAAAAGGCTGCTTTTTAAGATCCTGGAACTTGTGTATAAGAGCTTCTTCTGTTTGCTCCTACAGCATATAACCTAAGATGAGGCATTATACGCACAACAAGAAACCAGACAAATTCTCTTGTAAAAACACAGACCTGAGTTTGAGTATTCAAGTCTCTGAAAATTGCCAGAGATAACTGAGAATCCTCTCATAACACTGCACTTTTTTTCCCCCATGAAAAATAGTGCACCTTCCTCAGAAAAGTGCTACTTCCTGCTGTTACTTATTAGGTGTTTTTTACATGTTGGATTAGTAATTTTAGAAGCATCTCTCTTACTGATTCCTCTAAGGTGAAAAAATAGCTCCACCTTGCTCACCTTAAGAGCAGTATTAGCATGGAAATACATTAAACTCAGCATCATTCTATTCTTTAGTCTTTTTATAAACTCAGGTTCTTAAGGTTTGTAAAGCAAGGTTTTCACAATAAGCTACATTAGGTTTCAATAGGAGCTATTACCGGTAACCAGCGTATTACTACTGTCATCACAAGTGTTTAGAAGTCTTTCAGAGTAGTTGTAAGGAATTTGGAAATCTATAGGTATTTGTTAAAAACAGCAGTTTAAAAAACTTATTTTCATATTTAGTTTATACTTAGTCTAATTGTTCTATCTATTGCCTCAAAAAAATAAATAAATAAGGTGAGCAAGGCATAAAACCCCTAAAGATTCCATCACCAAACCTCCAGTTTACTTTGGGCACTTCCCTTCTCAGACTGTTATTGAACAGGCTGTAAACTCAAGTGTTCCTCTCCATATACCTAGCTTTGTTACTGAACAACCAGACTATGTTTACATCTACATAGAGTTCATAGGCTGGCAGATTGCCAGGGTGAATGGGAGCATGAGAATAACATGGTATTTTGTAGCTAGTGTACTATACAAATACCATAGTAGCACAGGCTGGCTGTTGGTTGGAGAGTGGGGAGATTTGCACTATTGCCTGCAGACAAGGGTCAAAAAACTTCCAGAAAGCACAGTTTTGCTGATGTGAGATGACACGCAGAAAGAAAAGGTTATTCTGTTCACCCCAAATTTCATGTTAGACATGTCTTAGATGATCAATTAGATGTTAAATTCCTGTTCTTGGATATAATTCAAACCAAAGGTGTGAGTCTCAAACATTTCTCCATGCATAATTGCAAAAATACATTAGAAATTATTACTAAGATGTTATAAGCACTTCAGTTGCACCCGCTAAGATACTGAAGATTCTACTTCAATTAAGAAACTTGATGAAAGCACTGAAAATGTGCTTTGTTATGGAACGGAATATTAAACATGTCAAGCAACACCTCATTTACCTCCTAAAATTTACCAATAGCTGAAATATTTACAAATAGCTGAAATTAAATCCAGCATAGGAGAGGATTAAAAGGCAAGGTTACAGACTTTTTCCAAATAAAAGAGGGCAAATTTTAAATTATTGTGTAATAGTTACCAAACACGTATCAGTTGTGGTGAATGCAGCAAGCGACTTCCCCTAAGGCAAAAATTTTAACTGTCAGACTTACAGACGTGGATGCTGCACATGCTCAGCAGACATTTTTGCAGAGTAAGAAGCAGCCCAAACTGAAGACATCTAATGTTCAATTTAAAAAAACTCATTGCTGAATGGACCTAAACATCTTCAGTCTTCCTTGAACAGTCTAAGCTTAAAACCACATTTGAGAAAGACAAAAATATTCAAAGTAAAATAATATGTATGTACGTACGTACATATGAACACTTACGCTGATTACTGAGATAAGATTATTCACAGAGTCTTTAGAATCAAACAAAATTGCCATTCTTACCCCAGTAACACTGCAAAGGTTTTTGGAGGCCTATATAAATAATTGGTAACTTCAAAGGTTGAATTTGAAGCAATCAGTTTTAACACAACCATGTTTTCAGTCACCTGATGCGTTGTAAACAGATCACAGATTAGGATGCAACTGGCTCGGCACAGCCACAACCTCTGGATTTTCACGTTCAGCTGCACACTGATAGCAGCCATGTCACAGAGTCTGTCTGGTAATAAACTGGAGAACTGTCTGCAAGAACACGCAGCTACAGACCGCTCAACTACAGAGAGAACTATCGGTCATTTTCAGTAAGGTACCATGAGGGCAGGGCAATCTAAATTTCACAGTCTGGCCAAATGTTTTCCTACGTTGCATTTATGAATAGGTGATTCCCACATGACTTTGTCTTGACCTGGGACCAACCTGTGATCTGCTAGAGTGCTCACGGAAGCACATGGCTGCCAGTAATTATTCTGCTGGAAAAAAAAATAAATAAATTAAAGAAGCTTCATGCATACCTGTCAAAGCAAAAAGAACATCTTAATGATGAGCATATTGAACCTACATATCCCAACCTAACCCACCATCCAGTGAAACTGTGGCAGCATTTCTGTACAGCACACTGCAAACATTTCTAGTGTGTTTAAAGCTGTAATAGCACAATACAGACAAGTAAGTGTTATTAATTTACTAACTGTACTGTGGAGTAACTTGAGGAATCTTCTTCAACACACACATCTGGTCAGCTGGCGACAGTCTAAACACTTCAGAAGCCAAGAGCTTTTGGTTATCAGGAGTCTTCCTGTGAAGCTCCATTACAGAGGACATTTCTGTCTGAATTACATTTACCATGATTTAAAGATAGAGAACATAGTCAGGGTACCAGACATTTTCTGGGCACCATGACAGAACAAGAAAGAAAGACAGACAGACTGAAGGATGGAAAAAGAAGAGAAAAAGAGGAAAAGAGGAAAAGAGGAAAAGAGGAAAAGAGGAAAAGAGGAAAAGAGGAAAAGAGGAAAAGAGGAAAAG
>JANHFX010019483.1:42648-68036 GCA_027560015.1 Chloroceryle amazona | reverse complement strand
AAAAGAGGAAAAGAGGAAAAGAGGAAAAGAGGAAAAGAGGAAAAGAGGAAAAGAGGAAAAGAGGAAAAGAGGAAAAGAGGAAAAGAGATAAAAAAAAAGAAAAAAGAAAAAAAGAGTTACATTTATTTTTTTGCAGATTCACAAGAATCTCTACCTCTTTTGGTTTCGTCATTAGATGGTTAAATTTTCTCCTCTATCTATTTAATCTGAGGCTTTTATCTTTTTGCTACACACCACAAACTTGAAACTGAGACCAAGAATAGGCTGTCACAGTCCCAGCAATATTAATTTTATGTGGGATAGTTTTTTCTCCCTTAGTTTTAATTCTCTCATACCTGTCCCCCTTCAAATCCATGCTACAGGGACACTCACACTCTTTACACTACACAAATAACATTCTTCTCCCTATTTCTTGTCTAAGAGCAGCTTCCTATACCCTGCGCTGTCAACTCTGTGCGTTCTGACAAGTACTTCCCACACATGCATGCTTGAGATTGATTTCAAAATTCTTATTTCAAAACCACTTTTAACTTGCTTTCTAATGCAAACAATTAAGTGCTTAATCGCCCCTGATTAATGATCATTCTCAAGTTTAAGTTTCAGTCAAATAAACACATTCTTATTCCTCTGGAGAGGCGGGATTGCAGCCCACCTACCTCATCACCTGCTGCGACAGACGTCCTGATTCTCAGCACCATTTCTCCAGATTGTCTGACGCTCGGGTCTACGCTCCCAAGCTACCTTTTCTCCTCAACACCATTCACAAAATTCACTCATGTCCTCAGGGAAATTCTGATGTGCTTCCAGCACATCTATATATTGTTGCTTCCAACATCCTCCTCGGCGTCCCCCTCACGGCCAACGCTGAAGAACAGGCCACACCTAACCCCACCGCGAGCAAAGAGAACCTCCCCCAGGACACCTACAGCCACAGCAAAGCCACCCGCCGTGGAAAGGCTTTCACTTCAGTACCGCTACCACCACAGCAATGCTGGATGTTTACACAGTCGGGAGGCAGAAATAACGCTCAAGGTGGCTGCGGCTCTCGGCCTCGCACTGCTCACCCTGCCCTGGCAGCCCCTCGGCCCGGCCCGGCCCGGCCGGCTCTGAGGGAAGCAGGCACAGTGCCGCCTGCCCGCCAACAAAACCCAAACACCTGGGCGAGGACAGAGCTGCCTTGGGCTTGGCCCCGAGCAGGCGCGCAGGACACAGACCTAGGGGTAGCCATCACTGCTCCTCCGAAGAGAAAGCAAAGCAATAGCTCTAAAATTGAACAGATTGCCTCTGAGGAAAAAGGAATGGAAGGGGGGGGTTTACAAAATTAGTTCAAAGTATTACACGGATGCATCTGGTTTTAACTGAGCCAAAACACAGCATCTCTGCACTCTCTGCTCCACAACGAAGCAGCCAGACTGATGCCTCCGAAGTAATTGTACAGAAGAATCCCAGAGGTCGAGACCCAGGAAGCTCCACAGCCATGAAGAGCAGCGATGACAGCTCTGTTTTTCTGAAACAACCGCTGTAAAGGCTAAAGTCTATGCACATATTTTAAATATACATTAGGAAACAAATGTGGATCTCATTTAAGAAACTACATTCTTTCCCTTCTACAATGAATAATATAAAATGAAAGGAAGTGTACCAAGCGCCAGAGAAGGTTTGAGACACTATTAATGGGGCCACTTCCTTCTCAGGATACCTCTCACTGACCCCTGACAGTTCTCCACTCAAACTTAGTATGAGAAATACTGTAGTCCTGCATCCAGTCCCATTTTGGTACCTTCCCTGTGTTAACTGGTAAAATCAAATGCCTATAAGGACAGAAAAAAAATAAAATAGAGGAGCAGTATTTTCTTAAGAGGTACTAATTAAAGATAAATTACATCCTGCTCCTCAAAATGACAATTCAGGCTGGGAGGAGAGTAGAAATACTGGGAACATCTATTAAACTTTTGTAGTTTAGAGGAAGATATACATGGCCTACTCTGAAGTTTTTAAGGGATTGTATTGTAATGCAACTAAGACTTGTATTTTTTTGCAGGTATCTAAGTGTTGCTGTTCAAGAATAAAGATCCTAATGGCCTCAGGGTAAAGACTCCAGGTGGATTCTCTTCAACACAGGCCTCCATAGCTCTTGAGCAGATACTTCATTGCCTCTTAACCTCTGACAATCCGTTTAAAAGCTTTTGTATCCTTTTGACATCATGACTCTCAGGTTCCCTCCCAAATCATGTTATGCTGGTTGGGTTCTATACTACAGGGTTAAATACCCTGCAGCATTTGGACAGAACACCAGACAAATTACCTGAATCATCTCCATAACAGATTAGTATTTTATACAACTTAAGTGTTGCACATAATCTAAGAACTGAATTTGCAGTTTCTATGTAGGCTTGGATACTCAAGATAAAAGTGATTTAAGTACTTACTCCTAAGGTCCTAAGTCTCAGAGAAGAAAAGTCTCTGGATCTTTGAAATCAGAAGAGTTCAGTTACTGATTTCCCCTCACATCCCTAAGAATACTGCCATCTTTCCCGCATTTTAGTGTGAGAATGTGATTATATGGGTTCTGTTAAAAAAACTGAACAATTATACTACTTCTGGTAGTAATCCAAGGTTAGAAATGAAACTTTTCAACATTTCACATCTTTACATTGTTTTTCCCTTTCCATGCAAGTTCAAGATAGCGCTCTCAACAATTTAAACCCCACGCATTTTGGCATACTTTCCAACAGATGATTGCATTGTTTAAATGACAGCAGTTCCCACTCTGATAAAGCCTTCTTAATATTCCACTCTTCCACAGCAACGACTTAGAACTCAGGGATTTGTTGAACTTCCCCCCCATCCAAAGGAAGCACACAGCAATTAAAATCTTATGGCAACAGCCTTGCTGTTCTTGGTTACATTTCCCAAGTATCCTTGCTATAGTCCATGGACCAAAAGGGTCTCCTACTCACAGGCTGATAAAAAGCTATCTTGTGAAGGAAAAAAACCCAACAAAACAAAACAAAACAAGGAGTTCACCAAAAACATTTCAGAAACACAAAAACAAACGAGTTCCTAAGAAAATGTCTTTAATTTTCATTTTATGGAAATACATTCTGGTTTTATTTCCATGATACAAAAATGTTAAATATCAAACATTTTCTCAAATCTACCGATGCAGATCCTTTTTTAAACAATACAGGGCTGGTGCAATTAGCAGGTTTGTCACAGGTAGCAAAAAACATTTTTACAAAACCCCCACAGGCTGGGGAAGGAGGAAGAGATCAAGACTTAAGAGTGAAAACAGCAGTAGATGGGGAGGGAGGGGAAGAGAAAAATTACCTCCCGCCAGGAAATTATTGTTTCAAAAACTTGTAAATTAGGGTTTTTTGAAAGGGTAAACTATGTGTAAAATTGGTATTTAGATGAACACTGGCTGCTCAGGAAGTTAGGGGCTAGAGAACAGAAAACTAAAGATGTCCTAATAAAGCAACTGGTAGAAAGCGATATGCCAAACTGCACTTCCAGCTGTTCCAAGAAGGTAGAATATGGGACTGGTATGGTCTGAAAAAAGCTGAAGATTAGGAGGGTTGTGGTGACTCGTGGCACTCACAGGAAAACAGCCTTGCAGAAGGTGTTGGTGTGCTGGTTCTTTTTGCACATTTCATAGCCAGCATGCCAAAGTAGGCAACCAAATTACATGTAGTCTTGTTTCTTAAAACTAACACCATTTACGACAGCGAGGATTTCACATGATCAACAATGAATAATATACGAGTTAATACACACACAAGTAAAATGGACAGTGATTGTTCAATAAACAGTTTAAAATAATTAAACTGATTTTTCAGGACACGTACTGTTTTGTTAACATCCCTTTATTTAAATAAAGTATGGCTTCCAAGAGGTGTATTCTCACAACTGCTTTCAATCAATTCCACTTGTTAAGGCAGCTGTTTCCTACCATGTTTCAGGGACTTCAAAAATTCCAGTGGAACTAGTTGTGAAGCTTCCTAAAAGACAGTCAGGGAATAATATATTAAGCACTTCAATATACAAACACTGAAATTAATAAGAAGTAAATCAGGAATCATTTTATTCTTCCTTTAGAGCAAGACTCTAAGATACATTACTGGCAAGCCATTATTCACAATGGGAAACCAAGAGACAAGTTATGAGTAGGCACTTTAAAAAAAAAGGGCAGGGGGCTGCGGGCAGGGGGCTGAGAAAGTAAAGTTACTGCCACGTTTCTTACCTAAATGGTACGTATTATATTTTGCAATTAATGAGTATGTTTAATCCGAGGAATCAGGTTTTTGCCATAGCTGGGATGGTGAAGTTACATTATTATTATTATTATTACCGTACTTGCAGTTATTCCTGTTTAAGGCAGCTGAGACGGTGAAGAGTATTTCCATCCCAAATTAATTGGAGAAGAAAGATGAATCACACTAATACTTAATGTATGTTTCCATAATACCAAATAGAGAGCACGAAATGTTATATTTGGAATTACAGTCATTTTGCATACGCTTGCATGGCCCAGTTGCCATACTGAGCCAGAAAAAGAAAGCAATTTCCAAGCACAGCTTTTGAATCAGCTCAGAAAGATTTTACTTTATCAAATCAGGAGAAATGATGCTTGGTATACAATGCCACTTTGGGGATAAAAGTGGCTAGAGCAACTATTAATAGTTAAAACTTCACTTCCATATTTGAATACACTTCAATACAGGCAGTGCTCCAGATGAAGATACAATTGTTTTAATATTGTCTAATCAATTTCTGCAAGAAATTCCTAATATAAGTGGAAATCAAAACAACATAAATAGATCAATAAAATTAAAATCTTTTGAGGTTTAAATTCATGTAACCTAAGGTGTGTTGTTTGGTTGTTTTTTTTGTACAGGCTGTAATACCTCACAATGCATGCAGCAAAAATATCCAATGAAACACGGTCATCTAATTGTCACCTGCCTGTGTTTGACTAGTCAGAGTTCAAGGTACTCTGGCTAAAAAAATATGTAGGTAGTGAAAAGGTTTCAACCAAATAAAGGCTATGGTTATGAACACCACACAGAACATTGTATATACATGAATATAGATTTTTAGAAGAAAAAAGCCCACAACATTATTTGTGTTTACAACTTGTATTGGAAACACTTGATTTTTTTTCAAGCATTACATTTTGAGTTCTAAATCTTAAAACACACTCACTTCTCATCACTGCCTTGCCAGGTGTTATCAGAAAGAAACCCAAAACAACACAGAGAAGTGATTCATAAGTACAAAGCCCCCGGAAAGCTAGGGGGGCTGCATAAGTTCAAGGGCACAGTAGATCAGCACTTGTATGGCAGTTTACTCCTTCCTTGTGTTCTCTCAAAGTCAACACATTATCAGGAATCGTTCTATAGAGGAAAAGGTTTCAGCAGAGCTGCAGCTTGGTTATTTATACTGGGAGATATAAAACAGCAGTGTGACTGGGTCAAACTGCACTTGACCTTAAGCAGCACTGTAACAAGCAGTGTGCCCGTGGAGTGGTGAGGGGAAGGTAGGTAAACTGTCAAAGCTTTGGCTTAATTGTAGAGTTAAAAAAATATTCTGACTAGAGACAAATTCCATTGTTTTCTCAACGTACAGAACTATCTCACAAATAATCGTAAATAAGGGATGTAAACACAATATGATGAGGATATACAGTCTCAAAGTGATAATTAAAAGGGCACGTGTATTAGCTGTCGGGCAGCAGGGAGGTTTCTTACAACGGGGCTCGTTTGCAGGCAGCGAGGTTGTGTAATGACACCCGCCTGGCAGCTCAGACTACAAGTACACTATGACTCCATCCAACCAAGCTCCAGGGGGAATGTCCACATTATGCTGACCTTTCATTTTGCAATGAAGTATTGGATTAATGGGAACATCTTGTCTAGGATCCTACTTCCAGATTTCCTTCAATTTTGCTTATGATATGCGAGACATAATGGGTAAACTTAATTACATTGTCACATTAAAAAAACCCAAACCCAAACCCAAAACAAAACTGACTACGAATAGATAAAAGTATTCAAAGAGCTTTAAAATGAAGAAAAAAGTAAACGAGTAAGAAATCAACTACATCCTATTTCCTTTGGTCAATATCAAGGTGGGTTTTGTTTGGGTTTTTGTGTTTTGGGGCAGGGGGGAGGGTGTTTGCGTGTTAGTTTTTTGGGGGGGGGTGGTGCCTCTATATTTTTACAATTTCTCTACGATGCAACCTCCAGTTTAAATAACTTTTCTCTATTTCTATGAATGTAATGGAATAAGCTACTGTTATCCAAGGTATTTTGCCATAAGTGAAGACATTTAAATAACTTCAATTCTGCTCACGCCTAGGGTACTTCCAAAAGAAAGAGAAAATCAGGTGCACAAACACTGCACTTACCTTCTGGAACTTGTTCTGTTTTGATCTTTTTGAACTTTTTGGCTCTCTTCTTACCATCTGAAAGGGACTCTGCACAGGAGTGAGTCTGATCACATTCTGGATCTCGACCTTCTCCCTCTTCCATAACATCAGATCCAGTTTCTTCCTGAATAGGACTCATGCTTCTCTTTCCCACTGCACTAGTACCTGTGAAACTGCAGAGTGGAAGAAATATAATTATGAACAAGTCAAGAATAACTACGACATAGGTTCTAGCTATTGTACATCTATTAAACACTTCTGAAGGTAGCAGAATAAACTGTAGTAAGCTGTTGTCCCATGAGATTTTTGTTCGCCCAAAGCGCTACTGTTAAGTTTCCTTCAAAAACAAACAACAGTATGAAAATTAAATTGCAGTAACAAAGGGGGCAATTAAAAAAACAGTTCCCACTACAAACTTCTAGATATCTGAATATCAGCGACTCAAATGTCTATTTTAATAGTCTTTTAGAAAAAATAATTTTAAAAAAGGTGTTGGACTTACAGAACTTAAGATTTCCATTAACAAGACACAAATGGTTGTATGCATCCAAGACATGCTCTATTATTTAAATAAAAATGAATACCAAGCCGCCGAACCAAACCCTACAAGCTATTTTATTTTTTTCTTTTCTTTCTAATGAGTAATCGCAGGGAATTATGGTGTTTCAGTAAGATTTCAGCCAAAGGACCGTTAAATTTGGCTGTATAGTCTTGACTTTCAAATGGAGTTTTTTAATCTGAAGAGTTTGCAATATAAAACTTTCTTTCTTTCTGGAATGTTCAAATGCAATAAACAAACATGACACACATGCTCTTATTTTCACTTTAGCAGCACAACCACCATTTACTTTGATGAATAGCTGACACTTCCTCCTAACATTCACACACAAAAGGCTTTTTTGCGTGATTTCTTCCAAATCATCATTTTGAATCACACCACAACTACCACCAATACAAAGATGCAAGCCAAAAAGCTGGATCTAACTGTTCAGCCTACAGACACACTTCAATGGTGTAAAATAGGCAAAAACCAGGTTTGGAAGGAAAAAAAGTCTATTGAAGCATTTAGAAAATGAAAACCATACAGATTTAAAATGTTGTTTAGTAAAGTTTGTAAGAATTCTATGCTGGGGAAAGATATTATGAAAAACACATAAGGAGGAAAAACCTCAGGAGGCATAAATTATGAGCCCAGGATTTCCTAGACATGAGCACTTGGCTCTTGGAAGGGAACCTCCACAAACTGTAGGAATAAACTCCCTTTTTGAAAAAGGTCTTATGGCTGAATTTAATTTTTCTTTCAGCTTTGACTCTTGAGAAGTTATTGCAAATAACAAGGAACAAGTTTTTGACCTTCAGTGTGCATTTAGCTAAGTACCAAAGTATAAAATAAAAATTAATTTTAGTCCTTAAGTTCTTCCTGCAGTTACCATTAGAGGGGAAAAAAAGAAAAAAAACAACACCAGAAAACTGGCAGCACAAAATCCAGAATATATATAATTCATAACCAAGAACTGCTGACTTCTTGCTTTTCCCCCAAATATTAATTTTATTCTACATTCATTCACTGACTGCATGGATTCTAGGTGGCTAAGTGCTGTTTTTTTTTGTCTTACTCTTGCTTGACCTAAAATAAGGTTGAAGGACTACAGCAACATATTTATCCTTTCAGTAATGGTAGCAAATCGGGATGGTTATCTATACAAGTTAGAGCACTACTTGGAGCAAAGTTCACTTCTCTAATTATACAAGCTGCTTTGGACTAGGTCCATATTTCTGTCTTGATTTCCTTACTCTGTTGAGAAACAGCTACACAAAATTGGAAGAACTGAGCAAATTAATAGTGATCATTAATTGTCCAATTCAGATATGCTTGTTTAGGATCCTCAACTATTTGGATAGCTGAGCCATTTAGAGACAGACACTTCCAACCATTAACAAAAGTAGCAATTAGTTTCAAAAATCTTATGTACAAGTTACCCAGGCAAGAATTATTTTATTATATTTTTTAAAAAGAATATATTTAAGGAGCTTCTGAAATTTCCTTTGTATATTGAACCTGAGATTGTTCTCATTTTTAAAACATTACTAGCCAAGCTTTTGGGGAGCAGAAAAAACAAAACACAGCACCCCACCGCAAGAAAAGCCTATCGTACGTTGCCAGCTGGCGTATCTAGTTAGTGAAGACAATACAGCCCTCAGTAAGATAGGGCAGGTGGGCTTCCAAACTCTCCAGTGACAGCGGTGTCCACCCATCATCCTTCCCCAACCTCTCCCTTCTGCTGAGCCATGTTAATGCCAGCCCACAGGCAAACCTGATGAGGATGAATGCCACCAGAGGAAGGTGACAGAAAATCTAGGTGTTAATTCTCAATTTCTGTTAAATACAATCCTAATCACAAAGAATAGTGTGGTTTTGTTAAACTCCAGCAGTGTAACCAGCAGCATTAGTATACTTAGAGAAATCAACAGGATACAGAGGGCACGTATCACTCTACTGCCAAGAAAGAGCATGGACTGCGCTTGATTAAGCTGCCCATGAACTTTGTAATGTCATCTCAGCTGCTAAAGAGCAGGAATACGACTAGGACTATGGTAATTATTTTGAAAGAATCAGTAAGTGGAGAGAGGGCAAAAAGTGGGAAAAGGATTATGATGATGTAGCATTAAACATTTTCTGTTTTGGAAAAGCATGCCTTGCTTTTAAGAAGGACCACTTCCATCACAACAGAGCACCCTGAACTTGGCTGGGTATATATGGACCTCCAACTTCAAGTATATTTAATTTAAACAAAAACATACGCCCCATGTTCCATTGCCACTTTGAACAACATTGATGGGGGGTGTGGTATGTGCGTGTAAATACTGACCCATCCTAGAAATCAGTCATTTCAGCTCAAAAGCAGGGAAATCACCTGAAGTAACACAAGGAATACTGGAACAGTGGACTAATACGTTTGCAATATTTATTATCCATATCTTTAATTACTCAGTTTTTCCTAATTCTTATCCTTTATTTAGTAATGGTCCACTATAAACAACCATTTCCTTAAAAAAAACAAACTAATCATCATCAGAAAGACATGACCATTTTAAAAACCCAATACTATCTTCAGCAAAATAAAGGCATTTAAGGAAGCGGTGCTACAGCCAGCTCCCTGCCTTGACTGAAAGAAAATACAGCAATCCTGGTTTCAGCTAGAAAATTTGTGAGGCAAAATGACATATTTCCCTGTACTTCATACTACTGTAAGTCTTTTGTCATTGGCATTATTCTATTTTACTCATTCCTAGATGACTATCAGGAAAATCAGAATAATTAAGTACAAGTAGAGCTGGACATTAGTTTTATGTAGCACATACCTAATTTGATCTTTCATGCTATGATTTAACACTATTTTGCTAAGGAAAACATCACAAATCCCTGCATTTAAGAGTGCTGGCAGAGCTGACAGGCAGTTACTTGCTAGCACAGCACAGCCAGTACTGTGCAACACAGAAGAGGCCACAATCAATTCATTTCAACAGTGTGTTCTGAACAGCGAACAGCTTTGGGGAAGGGGATCTTATTAGCTACTTGAAGTTTTGTCAGATGCTTCAGTTTTTCCATTACTTCTCCACCTGACATTAATAATCAGGCATATTTCAGTTAAAATCGATTCTAAGTGTGTAACTTGTGACTGCTATTAATGCTATGTTTTCTGAAGAGTAGTTCCTCCACAATATAGGACTATAGGTTAGACAGGGAGTAAACAACCTTTGTTACATCCTTAGCAATCTGTCAATTTAGGACAAAATTTCCTTAGAATACCCAACAAGTTCATTACTGAATGAAAAAGCAGCCAAGATACATTGTCCTCATGGAGAGGAACAGCTATTCTGCAGCTGTGCTCCCTGGCAGAAATTGATGCAGTAAGCTTGTTAAATAATAAATAAATAAAGGATGTAGTAACATGAAGCTATTAAAAGAGATCAGCTGCTCAATACATCACAGTATTGAGTGCTCAGCTGTATAGGAATCGAATTAATCTGGATAAATAAACATAGTTATACATGCATACATGTATATTTGTCCTGATCACTTTATAGAAACACTTATGTTACATGTATTCTCTTTACATTAAAACAAGTTCTATAAAATATTTTTCAATATAAATACTTTTGAGATATATTTGTTTGGAAACAAAAGTGAAATGTTCACCTTGATTAAACTGAAAGACCACAAGGTTTGCAGTTCCATGTTACACATAACCAGATTACACTTAAAAGGAAACCTTTACAAAAGATTAGTTGACAGACGAACAGAATCTAATTAGTAACAAATAAAAATAAAGAAAAATGTGTCAAAAAACTTGTCTGAAAGGGAATTTGGGACACAATCAAATCACTTTATTAATGGAATAACGAGAGAACAAAACTTCCTGTAACATCAATTACAAAAGAAGTTCTATCAACAAAACTGACTGCTATCCAAGGCTATCAAAGCGTTGATCATCTAAAAACTAGGCTGGCATGTGGAATTTTACAACAGTAGAAAAAATAGGTTAAACATTTTCAAGGAGATTAAATGCTTAGGCATACTACTCATGGCACGGGATCGTTCTTTCACTGAATTCACTAAAAATTTTATTCAGCAATTTGCCAAATTATATGCAGTAGTCCTCAAACGTCTTTGCGACGTAACAATAAATCAGCTTCCTGCATTTACTGCTTTCCAAAGTATATGGGCAAAGAATAAGCTGCCTCTGGTTCAAACCATAAACTGCCACTCTTACCATTTGTCTAGAATTTGTGAGATGCCCAAAAAACCAGCATTCATTAAGAGATACTTCCTCGAGTGGAAATAAAACCAGGACACAGCATTTCTTTGCAGCAGACTCAAGATGTAATAAGTATTTTTGGACTATTTAATATAGACTTAATTATAGACTTAAGCTTCAGTCACATGTAAACTAGTGCCAGGACAGTCTTTAGAGCTCCTCATCTCTTCACAGCATGCACTCCCAAGTTTTGCTAAGCACAGCAGTTTAATTAAACTAATTTAATTTGATACGGATTTTATCACCGGGTTCTTCCACAGGGTTTTTAGGGATCAGACACGTCTCTACCACATTTAGAATTCCCACCATGACAAAAGCCATGAACAGTTGATAGCTGGCCAAAATACACACCTGCATTTATTTTGGCAAGAGTAGGCAAATCATAAGCTCATGTAAGTGAGCAGAACAAATTGAGTATATTTGTTACATGACGGATAACGTTTACAGGAAGATAGAATAAGAGCTAAAACTCATCATAGCATTCCCAAGAGAGATAAAGAAGAAAGACCTCAGTGTTCATTTTGTGACCATCTCATTTGGTCTGTCTAACTGGGGGAAACAAACAAAACCCTCAAAGACCCCAAACAAAACCAAAACATACAATAACCCCCCATATCTTACAGAGATGTAAATTATACACTTCACTGAAACTTATTTTCATATAGAATTGAAAGAATCTGGAGAGGAGATGAAGAGAGAATGGCAGTGACTTGAGAGGTTAATGATACAATTTTAGACCCTTCCCATTTACAGGTGACTGAAAAAGCAGCCTCCTGTTACTATAATATCTAAAACCTATCATGAATATGAGGATAAAAAAGGAACAAGAAATACACACAGCAACACACTGTACCAGAATCAAAACCTGCATTTTCTGACTTATTTTTGTCCTTACATAGAATCAAAACTCTTTTCAAGTTTCACTCCTAGAGCTTCAAGCCATGCAGGTACTGTCATTTGCCTTCCTATTTCTGAAGCATAAAGACAGTTTCATCAGGACTGCTCCCCCTGGTAAATGATACCCTTCTTTGTGGCACTATTACCACCACAGAAAGTCATCCAAAAGCCAAGCTGGCCTTTACAAGGCTGCAAGACAACAGACACATTTCCAGAGGACAGAAGCCATTCAGAGGTGTTAAATGAATAAATTTCATTGTGGTTGTAAGAAAAGATACTCTGCTGCATCAAGCTCAGCAGCTGTAATTTGACCTGCACTCAAGATCCCAGTATTTTAAAAATTTGTCTGATCACGTTTACGATGCAAATCCCCTCTGCTCCTTTACCTGTGATCTTCTGACAGCTGATGTACCACTACCAATTTAGATGCAAAGAAGTATGTCCAGAAAAAAGTTCCCTGTTGGTTAAGAACTACCTGAAAATTGCTAGACTTCTGATTAAAATGCAATAAAATTACAAGAGTTGGCAATGAGGAAAAATCTCACCTGTTAACACAGTAGTATCGACTCTGGGAAACGTAAGGTGTGCACTGAGTTTTTAATCGCTTTCTCTCCATCTCCTTCCAACTATCTTCTGTACATTTTCTCTTTGCCTGTTTTTCTTCATGTTTTTTCTCAACATATTCTGCATATGTCTGGATCCTATAACTTTCAGCATACCTGCTGGTGTTTACAGCTACAGGGAAGAAGAGTGATGTTATATACAAAACATTGTTGAATGACAGCATGCCCTCTCCTGAAATAACTTCTCCTGAAAAGCAGAAGACTCTGAGCTGTTTGCTCTGTTCATATAAACGACTTCTAGCTCCATTGTTAGTGATTAAAACAAAAGAAAAGCCACACTCTCCTAAATGCACATGGTATGCTTGAATTAGATATTCAAAACTCTTCTCACAGTCAGACTTAACACAAATAGGGTTAAAGACTTTTAAATTAGAAACCATAAATTCTTCAGTCATAACCTTCTTCCAGATTGCTTGTTGGCAAGAAAAGATTTCCTGGATTTTTTCCCTTTTAGTCTCATTACTTAACCCAGCAGGTTTATTTTGCAAGTCTGCCAGGAAAAGACGACATTTGCAAAGCCCTTGCCAGAACTCTGTTTGATTGCTGTGAAACATAAGCATTTTTCAGCTGCATTTTCAGTTGCCCAAGTTCTCCGTGGAAGCAGCGCTGAACTAACATCCAGCTGTTCCATCCTTGTATCTTTCTAACGTTCGCTCTCTATTTTACTAAAAAGACTGAGAGTTCAATGTAAAAGGATTTCTGTCAATGCAAAATTAGAATCTCTTCAAAAATAAAGAAAAATCCTTCACTGCCTTCACTCAGCAACAATTCACTGACATTCCTTCAAGTCCCAGCATCTTCACAGCTTTAGTCTGTAAGCCGAGCTCTGGCCCGAAGCCATTGCTGTAACAGATGAATCAGCAAATTAAACTGACTGTCAACTGGTGGCCTCATCTGTTTTCAGCCTAACTCACTGAAAGAAAGTACTGTAAACCAACCAGTAAACGGGTTAAATATAAAAAAAAACAAGCAAACAAAAAAACAACAACAACAAAAAGAGAAAAAAAAATATCAACAACCACCCCCACATGTTTTCCGTGTATTTGGACAGCACATTTTAAAATGTCTACGTGCAGTGAAGACAAAAATCCTGGGTTTATTACGTCCTTACAATCCTTTTGCAGAAATTTCAGATGTGTATCAAACTTTGATTCTAGCCGCAGTGTTGCTGTCTTTAACGAAGGTGTGCGGTACGACTTCGAGCCCAAGCACTAGAAATCGCAAGCTCAAACATCACAGTTCAGAAAAGGTGAGGAAGGTTTGGGAATTTGGGGTTTTTCCTCTTTCAGAATAGATCCCTGTTCTGCGTATTGGCCGTGCTGCTGTGAATTACCTCAACGCCACTCATGGCACAGACATTGCTGCTGCTGCTGCTGCTGCAGTCTTTCCAACACACAGAAAACTGTGCAGTGGCATCGTACGTTTAACTGGAAACTGAAGAGCAGACAGCAGCAATTATGATTAATAGCCCAATGAGATTGCTGCACCAACCAGAGATGTTATGCACACCTCCTTTCACACCCCTTATATTAGTTTTGAACTGTGAAGTTACAGGATCTGTTTGTAAGAAGAATTAGGAGCATATTTATTGCCCACGAAGTTATGGTGCAGGCATCATGAATGAATTAATAACACTGACTGGAGCTGCTGCGTGCCAGCCGACATTCCTCAGGGTAAAATTTGTTTAGTTAAACTCAAGCATGTTTTCACTTCCTCAAATCAAGTGCACAGTAACCATGGATCATTCAATAAATAGTGATTTGTTAAACACAATAACCGTTTCACTTTATTTGTTTTGCTATAAACTAAGAACCAAAGCTGCGTCTCTTCCCTGACAAACCTGGCCTCTATTTAAGGAATAAAGAAATAAATATTTTAAAATCATCCGTATGCAGCCTAACGGGGCATCTGGAGAAGCCTAATGAGCCACACAGATAAATCACTCTTGCATGGCTGGCCTTGAACTGAAGAGCAGCTCTTTGGTTAAAATACATTTAAAATCCAGCTTTTTTGATGAACATTGTCCCTAGCACCAAACAAAACGAGCAGCTGCATCACTCTGCACTGCCAGTTGAAGAAATGCATTGCGAGAATGCTCTGTGCACTTTTTTCATCGTGGCACTGTCTGGTGTTTCAAAGTACAACTCACGAGCCGAACCAGCGGTGCTGTGTGCCTGGTTTATAGACAGAAAGCAGACGTAAAGACAGCTTTCCAAATCTGAGGGCATCTTTTAAATTAGCCAAAATGGAACTAAACTGTCTGCTAAAGAGCACATTCAATCAGGACTGGGTTCCTATACAGCAAATACATTAACATATTCCCAGAGAAGCCATAAATCCAAAAGAAACAGAATGTGATCATGTGGCCATGGATTTTTTAGTGCCTATGCAGAATTCACCTATGTTATGTTGCATATTTTTGAAACTGGCATTGCAATGTTAATTACTTTTGAGCCTATATGTAGTTTCCAGACCTTTAGGCACACCAGGTCAGTTTCTGCTGCAAGGCATCACCGTTAAACCCACAACTAATTAGTCAGAGCAGAAATTTGAAGTGCCCTTCCCCAGCCTCTCCCACTGCAATTATGAAACTTACTGATAGTTGCTGGTGTTGACTCAACGTAAAAAGCACTGGGCACACTCTGTTTGCTTCTTTCAGACACAGATGCATGAACTTGACAGAATTCTCACCAATTAGCCAGCATTTCTGCCCGTTTCTGCTCTTATCCTACGCTCTCAAATTTGTCTTTTTCCCCATTCCGTCTCTTTTGGTTGTGTCTATCTCATTTTGGTCTTGCTATCGGTCATAACCCTAAACATTCTTCAATATTAAACTCAATGTTTCCTATTTTCTCTGGCAAGGTACCTCTTTTTTTAATTGTTTGCCTCTGCTACCATTAGGCACCACTTTTCCTCAACTAAGCTATGTCCCATTATCCATTTCTGGTTCTTTCTCCCCACCTAAGGGTTTTTGGTTTTGTTTTTTTTTCACCTAAGGTAGTCCTTGTCAAATGCATTTTTCTTTAGTGTCAAACCAGTTTATTTTCAAACCTGGTGAAATCACAGCCTCTTTGCTTCATCTAAGCATGTAAACTCATGTAAGCAAAAAAACCTGGTGATGTGAAACCCTGGTACACCTTCAAAAGGACCAGTACACCCCAAACAACCAACCAAAAACACACACTAAAAATTGCTCCATTTTTTTTTCGGTTTGAAAGCCAAAACAAAGAACACTGTAAAGAACAAGGACAGCACCAGGACAGTTCTCCCTCCCTCACTGGAGTAAATGAACAGTTTTAAAACCTATGAGCAATCTTTAGAAGAAGAAAGGGGGCAGGCTATACTGACTCCTACCAATAAATTATTCAGTTTTCTTTCATAATGTTTCTTCATTTAGTAGCCCAGAGTTAATTATGAATCACTTGTTCAACTACAGAAATACAGTGCAGATACAATCTCACCATTTTTGTGCTTACTTCTCTCCCATTACATACAGAGAATAAAGTTCTAAACTAGCTGGCTACTTTGTTGTATTACTCAGTCATTTTTCAACCTTTCTCCAGCATCTAGAAAAATCAAGAGGACTATAAAACAAGTGTGGGTTGTTTTTTTTTAATCAGGAAAGAAGTGATCCTGTGAATTAACTATGTTCCTCTTAGCCCTTATAAAAGAGTCATTTCAAAATGCTGCTCAGTGGAGTGGATTAGACCAGTTTCTGAAGTTTGGTTACAAGACAAGTTAGCTACACTACTGTACTTTTAACAGTAAGCAGGTCAGAAGGATTCAAAATCATCTACATTTTAAGCAGAACAATTTGAATGCTTCCTTAAATACTGCCTTTAAAATGTTAGGGTTTTGAGGGAGTTTGTGTTTTGTTTTAATCTGGAATGCTCACACCAACACGTCACCAGTCAGCTGAGCAGTCCAGTGGAGTTTTAGAAGAGTAAAGCCATCGAATACTGTAACTGTCAAAATGGATCTAAGGCCACATTAGTTTACCAGGGTGAGACACCTATATATGACAGACTGGAATCTTTAAAGCTTTGGTCATCAACCTGCACTAGGAAGGTGGCTATGTTGTTGAGCACAACCTTTGCAAAAGCTGTTACTGAGATAAAACTTTATCCTGAAAATAGGTTTCTCCACTTTCACCAGAAGTATCCTGCACAGGTCTACTTCTAACAGAGTCAAGAATATATTCCAATTGTGACTGAAGGGAATAAAAAGTAACTGCTAATTCAGCTACAGAAATCCTGATTGCCCACCTTCCACTTTCCGTAAGAGCGGTGCTGGTGCACCTCTTGCACATGCCAAGTAACATTGCTGAATGAAGTGACACTTCATCAGTGTGCTTCTCACGATCTTGTCCTCAAGGAAGTTTAAAGAGAAGCAAAACCCTCGCTGCAAACAGTTTATTAAAAACAAACAAACAAATCAACAACCAAACAAAAAAAAAGCGCCCACAACACACAGACAAAAACCAACACACAAAAACCACAAACAAAACTACACACATACCAAAAAAAAACCCTAAACCTGAAAACAACTCCCCAAAAACAACCACCACCACCACACGACCAACTAAAAGACAAAAGCCCCTGAAGATGAAATAAAACAAAGCATCGAGATTGCATGAAAGATCCTCTGGGACCATCCTGAACTGAAAACCACCACGAGAGTCCCGTTTTGTTCTGACGTCAGGAGATAATTAAAATTCACTTAGAATTTCTTTTACTAGCAAAAATATTTAACCATGTGGAAATTGGAGCCTAATTGTTTGAAACTTATATGCAGTGTAATTTTGAATGCCAGCATCACTTAGAAAAATTCAAAAGCCCTGAAGAAGTTAAAAAGTATTTACTTAGTCATATTCTTACAGAAATGGGACTGCAGCTGACTGTCTAGAGATCAGCAGACTTATTTATTCTGTTTTTATTCAGTGATAAGGAAACCAGCCTCCATGTACCTACTGGGAAGTCTTAAGACTCTCAGTACCAGTTGTAGCATTCAATCACACAATGTGTGCTTCATCAAGTCTTCAATCATTTCTCATGCCTGTTCCCCTTGCTCTTCCAAGGAAATTTATCAAACTTTAGCTCAAGATTGCTGTAAGTAAAGTAAGAAACTAAACAGAGGGGGCAGGAGACCTGCATGGATGAGTAAGGGTCTTCTGGAAAAAGTCAAATGGAAGAAGGAAATTCACAGAATGTGGAAAACAAGACTGGCCACGTGAGAGAAATACAGGAATGTTGTCAGAGAATGCAGGGACGCAACAAGGAAAGAGAAGGAACTGAATATGGAAACTCAATATGGAAAGGGGCATCAAAGACAACGAGAAAAGTTTTTTTTTTCAGTACATCAATAAAAAAGGGAATACTAGGGAAAATGTGGGCCCTCTGACGACTGAAGTGGGTGCCCTAGTAGCAAAAGACACAGAGAAGCTGGAGTTACTGAATGCTGCGTTTGCTTTAGGCTTCACAGGTAAAACCAGCTCTCATGGGTCCTGGACCCTGGAGGTAAGAGAAAAGGTCTGGAGAGAGGAAGACTTTCCCTTGGTAGAAGAGGACCGGGTTAGAGACCACTCAGCCGAACTGAGCATCCGTAAATCCATGGGCCCCAGGGCACCTCATGCACCCTCAAGTGCAGAGTGTACTGGAAGATGTTACTGCTGTGCCACTCTCCATCATCTTTGAAAGGTCATGGAGAACAGGAGAGGTGCCTGAGGACTGGAGGAAGGCCAATGTCACTCGTCTTCAAAAAGGGCAAGAAAGATGAGCCAGGAAACATACAGACCTCCATCCCCAAAAAGGCAATGGAACAAATCATTCTGGATGTCACCTCAAAACACTGTGGAAGAAAACAAAGTTATTGGGAGAGGTCAACACGGATTCACTCACAAAGAGAAAATAATGTTTGACCAATCTGATCGCCTTCTATGATGTCATAATTGGCTGGCTAGGTGAGGGGAGAGCAGTTGATGCCACCTACCTTCACTTCAGCAAGGCTTTTGACACTGTCTCCCATAACATCCGCACTGGGAAATTCATGAAGTGGGGGTCAGATGATAGGAAACTGGGAGGAGTGGCTCACACATCAGAGAGCTGTGCTGCCATCCAGCATGACTTGGACAGGCCGGAGTGTTGGGCAGAACAGAACCTAATGAGGTTTAACAAGGACAAATGTAGGATCTTGCAGCTAGGAAGGATCACCACCATGCATCAATACAGATTAGGGGTAGACCTGCTGGAAAGCAACCCTGAGGAGAAAGACCTCAGAGTTCTGGTAGACAGTAAGTTAACCATGAGCCAGCAATGTGCCTTTGGGGCCAAGAAGACCAATGGTAACCTGGGATGCATTAAGAATAATGTGGCCAGGAGGTCAAGGGAGGAACATTATATTAAGAAAAAAAACCTACTATATTCAAACTTACAGGAAAAAGGGGTTTGGTTTGGTTTTTTTTTTTTTTCACTGATGAGAAAAGATAATGGTTTCAGGTGCCTGAAGGGAAGTCTATAATCGTTTCTCCCAATTCTGCATCAGCAATGCTGAAAGTTGTAAAATAGCTGTCCATATAATGATTTATAGCACAGGTTCCATGGTAAAACCAGACAATATATCAATCGGCAATTCATTTTCTTGCTACAGTCAAGATTCCTGAACAACAGTAGCAGAAATTCACCACATTTCATTCCCTGCATTTCCTAATACAGAAATGCTTTTAAATCAACACTGAAGAGCTTTAGTTTTCAGAAGTACTGGTAAAGTGTTCAGATCTGTTAAGTGTCCTGGCTGGGTGACATAAGTCAGGCAAGCGGTCTCAGTATCTGTGATTACTCAAAGCACAGAGTACTCAGACATGAAAGACTTTCTGGAAAGCAAACGAACCCATGGTCTGGCTAGACAGCTCATTTCATCCAACAGCCTGTTACCAAATGGGAGAATCCTGTGCCTTGGCTCCTTAGCCCCTGCTCCAAGCCACCTGGTCTTGCGACCTCTTTTACAGTGTTTCTGGTGTTTCTTGACCAGCTGATGAGTTCACCTCACTAAACCAGCCAAAATGTTCCTTCCTTATTTTTTCTGGACCCAGAACTAGCAGAAGAAAAGCAGTGGGAACTCACTGTTAGAGTGGGGAAAGAGTCACTGCCTTTAGGTAACCATGAAGGGTTAAACTGGCACAAACCATTAGCTCTATTTTACCACCAGCAAATTAAACATTTCAGCTCAAGCTGGGCAGTTGCAGGAAGTACACTCCTGCAAAATCTGATGACCTTTCTGACACTTGTTAATAACTTCAGAGCTAGTGAACTGAGCTTGAAGACATCCTCATGGTAATGTTGTCCAAGAAAGTGTTCCAGAGTAACACAGACATTTCCAATTGACATTGTCTACTGGAGCTCCCCATCAGGCGCTTCAGGAAGAACTATCTAGATAACAAGTTCACCCGTTAGTTACAGCTTGCTACAGGAATGATTGCAGCATCCCAATGACAGAATGAACATATTTACTACTGCAACAAGTGTGTTGGTACAGTCCCCATCCAAAAGGGCATCCCAAATCAAACTAAATGCTTACAGTTCCCATTTTGATAACCCTTATCAACCACAAGGCTTGCAAAACCTACAGCCTAACTTCTCTGGCCTTCCTAGTCACAGTCCTTTCATTCAAGTCCCTACCATAACATGCAGTCACGTGTAACAAATCATCACGACCTTGAGACAAACTACATGCAGTTTCAAGGTAAAGTATACTCTTAAAAAATTCAACTTGCATGAAAACAGTGCTCCAGCATCCATCGACAAGGTGATTATATCTTAGTACTATTATTACATTATTAGTTTTGCATCTTAAATGCCATTTGGATGCAGCACAAGAATCCAAGCCACACAAAAATTAACAAGAGAAATACCAAGGGTTTTTCAAATACCTGCACATACAGACCTATGTATACAGACAACATATCATAGAAGATTCAAAACTGCAAGTTCAGCATCATAAGCAAAGCCCCTGATGCAAAATTTAAACCAAGATTTCCTAAAATATCAAAACCTTGTGGGTCTTAAGAATTAAAAATCTGATGGGAGGAGAAAAGAGGAAATCACAAAAAGCTAGAGAAACTACTTGACACTGTGCATAATTTGAAAAAAAAGTAAAATAACAGTAACAGCTGAGATCTGACATGCTGCAGTATGACTCCAGCTTCCTTGGTCCACATTAAGAGAGCTGCCTGCCTGGAGTATGCATCGCAAATGAATTTCATATTACCTTACTGGTGGTGAGAACACAACCATGAGAACACAATTGTTCACATAGTCTGAGTAATAAATTCAGCAAGAAGAGAAGATGTACACAGTCTCAAGATGTATGTGCTTGGTTTAAAATTGTGGTGGTCAGCTTTTGTGCCAGGTAGAAGGTTCTGTAGCAAACCTTATAAAACTCTAATAAACCAGCAAGTCCAGCCCTGTTGAGAAACTCACAAGTTCAGAAAGATTAATGATTTAAACAAGCATCATTGAATGGCCATCACAATTTCAGCTGCTGCACCAGCTTTAGTCCTTTGCTCCCCTGCTGTCCAAATGCCTTGGTCTACTCAATAGCTAGAGGAAGGAGATATCTTGCACACAGTAAATTCTGTCTGAGCTCATGTTATCAGGGCACTAACACATGGAACAACTTAACATTACTTCAATGCTGCCATTTTTGACAAGCAGATGCTTTTCACATGTATTTTAAATTTCAGGTTAAGGGTATTTATTGCATTTTAAAACAGCCAGAAAAACATTCTCAGGAAGATTCTCAAGTTAAAAGTGCTCTTAAGTGGCCTTAAAATAGTGTAGAAGTTGTTCATAATCAGAATAGAGATTAGGCAAGAAGAATTAAGAGCAAGAGTTAGCTGCTAAGGGAAAATGAACCAGGTGTATTTTTGAAGTACCACTGATAAACTTGTCCATTATTTCCATCAACATGTGTCAAATGTCTGGGAACAGAAACCCATTTTTACTGACAAGCACTTTAAAAATCTAATATATTTATAAGACTTCTCCCATGTTTTAGAAATTAAATCACTCTCGAGCAACAGCATTTTTAAGAGTTCTTTGTAGATGGCCTATAAAGACTCCACAAGCACAAAGACATCTAAAGAAACCACCCTTTAAAAGTGCATTTAGATTATTTTTAGACCAGCGACCTAAATAGACCAAATAGTTGGCTGGCAACAGAACTCAAGGAAACCATGAATAACAAGAGCTTATCACTGATGCAATGCAGTAACTGAGGAATCTCAAACGAGTTGGCTGCCCAGAATACTTGAGATAATGAAATGGTTGAAACATTGAAATACTCAAATTATATCAATATGAATACTGAGTTTACTTTAAAGTTAAGACAAGCTGAAGTCTCTCCCATCTTCCCCACCATCTCCAGTCTGTTTGCAAGAAGTCTAGGCCCCTGTAAGTCAAGAAGCATTAAAAAATAGTATTTATTTCATACTAACCTTTCCAGATGAAAAGCTGACTTTATAAATATACAAAGCTGAACAGCTAACTTATCTAGCAAGCTCTAAGTCATAAGAGCCAGACATTGCACACCAGAAGTTGGTTCTGAAGTTTCCTGCATTTATCAACTCTAAGAGCGCACACTACTTCAACTTTCACCACACACTTAAAAAGCACACGCTCCGTGTTTGACAGAAACTGTGAGACCACACAAAGTACAATTTGGCAACAGTAAGCTCTGTCTCCCAGACATCCAACTGAAGGAGTATCACCCACTTCACAAACTCTTACTAGTTACCTACCTTGAGCAGCAAACCTCAACAGAAAATAGACTGGGTTGATTGTCCATTGCTGTTTTCAGGTACTTGTAACTTGGAATCAGTTCACAGCAGAGCATATTGCAAAAAGGGAAACATTACAGCCATCTAAACCAGCACTTTCACAACTCATTACCAGCTTTAACGTGACAACATGGCAGCTCAGCAGTGCTAACTGACACAGAGGAGCCAGCCCACTAGAACTCAAGAACAATCTTTGCCTGCTAAATATACAACTTGCATATATAGACAAGGCAAGCACCTAACTCCATGGTGATTACAAAATGGATAACTGACATTTGTCTTGATGCAGCTTCCTCTTCAAGCCGAGTTTATGTTCTAACTGTAGAGAGCAGTATGATTTTATCCGAGAACAAGCCTTTTCAACTCATAGTAAACTGCAGAGCCTGCCAGTCTAGAACTGCATGAATAACCAGAGTGAGGATTCTTGGACATTGTTATAAGCAGCAAAATGAGAAAGTTAAGAGATTTGCTTCTTGTTTCCCGAGCTTTCTCGGCTTTATGTGATTTAAGCATGCCATACTCGTTTTGAAACTCAGGAGCAGCTCCAAAATTGCCTATAGAAATACTGCCTTTTCCCTTAGTTATTTTTTCAGAGGGAAGAAGCCTTTTTATACTATGCAGAGATTCACAGGTCCTTCAGGGTAACACTTTGGACAGTTAAAAAGTTGGAATGTGCACTCCTGGCCACATACACACTACTGATTACCATGTCAAATTTGAAGAGCTACTCCTTAGTTAAACTCAGCTAATCAGATTCCTACTTTTTAAAGAGAAAAACATATGGACCAGTGCTTTATTTATTAGGTTTTGACTAGGTCTTGATGGCTACCATCCATGGTATCACATAACTCAGGAACACTGTTTTAAAGAACACTGGGGGATGAACAGACACATTTTCTTACCTACACATTCAAAATGGATTTCTATGCATATTAACATGAGAAATCCAACACGTTCCCAGGGTGCAGATGAACAAGTTCTTAGTCCATTTAAAATACCCAAAGCCAGGAAGAGCTGGAAGAACAGAAACTGCACAGAATGGCTTATACAAAGTGTCACATTGTAAGAGAGCTGTCATGTCTGCTGTAAAGCTTAAGCATGAGCATGAATATGAATTACAGTTAACGATCCGAAATGTAAAAGACAACTTGAACAAACAACATTCCCCTTCTCTAACACCCTCCTCTCTTTTTTTTTAAATAGGTAAAAAATAATCTTGAAGTAAAAGCAAAGTTTTCCAAAGTTCTCAAAGCAACGGAAAAAACCCCTCTGCATTTAGAATGCAAGGTTATCAAAACTTCCATACCATCACACAAAACTAGTAATACAGACAAATCACATATTTCAAATTCCATTTTAACACCTACAAAACTGGGCAAAACAAAAAGACATGGGAGGATTTTTTTTAAGAAATAAGCCAGATTGATTTGCTGGTTATCCTGAGTTATCAAGGGATGACTGCAGATCAGTCTTTCAATGGTCTGCTGTTCAATCTTCTAGCTTTACACTAGTTCAGCCAAATATTCAGTATTTAAATTGCTCCTAAGAATAAAGACATCCCTCAGGTTCAAAGAATTAAAAAAAACCTTTGGTAGACCTAGAATCAGTTAAGACTTCACGCGGATTATTCCAAAATTGATACTATTTTCATAGCTTTTCCCACACAGCTTCCTTATTAAAGGACAGAAAATAAGTCTGGATGTTTTTACAGTGCTTAGACTCATATATAATGCAAATCTGACCACAGGAAAAATTCCACACACCCTTCCTGTTCTCAAGCATTTGTTTTCCATAAATGTGTGTGTTGAATACATGTGCTTTATTAACTACACATATTAAAAAAGGAAAAAGGACTTGTCCGCTGAGAAAATTATAGAGAGGTAGTCAGGGCATGTAGGAAGGAAGGCCAAAGCCCTCTTAGAACTTAAACTGGCAAATGAAGTAAGAGAGTAAGAAGAGCTTCTTCAAATACATCAGTGGTAAGAGGAAGAATAGGGAAAGTGTGGGGCCACTGCTGAATGAGGCAGCAGCCCTGATAACTGGGGATGCAGAGAAGGCAGGGTTGCTGAACACCTTCTTTGCTTCAGTCTGCACTCCTAAGACCAGCCCCTGTGAACTTCAGTCCCTGGATGAAGGGGAGAGAGCCTGGGGGAGGGCTGACTCTCCACTGCTCAGGGAAGACCGGGTGAAGGACCAGTTACATCAGTTGAATGTACATGGGCCCTGATGAGATGCACCCCGGAGTGCTGAGTGAACTGGCCGATGTTATTGCCCTACCACTCTCCATCACTGCTGCACAATCATGGCAAACGGGAGAGGTGCTGGAGGACTGGAGGAAAGCCAATGTCACTCCAGGCTTCAAAGACGTCAGGAAGGAGATTCCAGAAAACTATAGGCCAATCAGCCTCACCTCCATCCCTGGAAAAACCATGGAGAGGCTCATTCTGGAGGTCATCTCCAGGCACAGGGAAGAGAAGAAGGTTCTCAGGAGTAGTCAGCATGGGGGAAGTCATGCTTGACTAATCTGATAGCCTCCTATGATATTGCAACTGGATGGATCGATGCAGAGAGACCAGTGGATGTGGTCTGTCTTGACCTTAGCAAGGCTTTTGACACAGCCTCCCATAACATCCTTGTGCAGAAGCTCAGGAAGTGTGGGACAGAAGAGCAGACAGTGAGATGGATTAGTAACTGGTTACACAACAGAGCCCAAAGAGTGGTGGTCAATGGTGCCAAGTCCAGCTGGAGAGCTGTAACCAGTGGAGTCCCCCAGGGATCAGTGCTGG
>JANHFX010019483.1:27619-42548 GCA_027560015.1 Chloroceryle amazona | reverse complement strand
TGTGACCTGTGCTGGATTAGATGGTCCTGCTCTGGCAGGGGGGTTGGACTCGAAGATCTCCAAGGTCCCTTCCAACCCCTGACATCCTGTGTGTGTGATCCTGTGTGTGCAATACCACCTCAAAGCTAGAAACATCTAAAAGAGGTAAGCATAAATGTATGTCTGTAGCAACATCTTGCATTCTATCATATTGTTTGACAGCTCTCCAAGGTTTTTTTATATAGTCCAGAAGATCCAGATGTATTTATATAAACAGGTTAAAAACCAGGCCACATAATTAGTTTTTCCTAGGTTCTTTACATAAACACAGCTCACTAAATCACAAATACAATTAGGGACTTTAATTGCTGAAGCAGTTTGTTAAAGAATTTAAGATGAGGGAACAGAATAATAGAACTGATCCTATGATGTATTTATTACACAGGTTAAAAAAGAAAAGGCAGTTAAGCAATTTTACAATAAAAATCACAGAGCTATGGTAATTGAGGTTGCTACATTTATCAGCTTGGTTGGCTGACTGCTTTCAGTACATATGAGATTTTAACAACCTGATTTCTTCATAAAAATCTGTGAAAGAGTATAAACACCTGGTCTTTCAAAGAAATAACTTACTTCCTAGCATGCAGGCCACAGAACAAGCCTCCCTGTTTGTCAAAGCATATGAAGAAACACACACAGAGCAGTGCCAGAAAGATCCAGTTGAAACATTCTGCAGACATTTAGTTCTTCCTACAGTATCTAGCTGCTGCAGCAAAGAACAAAAACTAGAAAAAAATAAAAGAAATAGTGGTGGTGAACATGCATGCCAAGTATTTTGACCATAGGTAAATGAGGCAATAGCAGTGGGGAAGTTACTGTAGCAGCATCTAGGAAGACTTGCAGCTTATGAAAGTCATGAAACACGTGGTTTGTATCGAAAACAAACAGTCTTGCAAGTCTTATTCAGAAACAAGCAATCAGCTTGAAAAGAGGGGTAAAGAAGTCATAGATATATAAACTTTCAGTGACCTACAGATATTCTGTACATCGTGGCATCTGAATTAAAAAGCAGAAAATGAGACTTTGTTGTATTTCACCACAAAGACAAATCCTCTTGGAAAGACAAGGTGGAACAATTCCAGCCCTTTACTTTTCTCAGCCTAACCCTCACACATGGAGGCCAAACTCTCAATAAGATTTATCAGGTCTGAAATAAAAAGCTTCAGACACTTCAGATAAGTTACTACTTCACAAAGATATCCTCTGTGATTTCACAGCTCAGAGTACATTTTTTACTTAAAATAGTTAAGACTAGGTTTATTCCTCACAATCTTGTAATGTACTTGCTGCTGCATGAGAAGCATTTTCCTCAAACCTTTGATGATGTGCTGGTATCACCAGTAACAGATACAGTTACAAATCATGAAGGTGTGGGAGATAAGAAACTACGATGATGCATGCAAGAAGCACTAGCAATGCTCTGCTGAGTTACAGAGCTAACTAAATGCCACATTTGTTTTGACTTATTTCTTCATATGGAAAGTCTCACTAGAAGTTATATGGTCCTTATATCTATAAAAAGATGAAGAAACAATGGCTCTTGCTTCTACAGAACACTTTCTGTGGTGTAAGCTAAGTCCTCTGCAGAGATGCGGATGTATGAGGAATGCTAAACACTCACAGGGTGTTAATAAGGATTTGGAGACATGCACTGATTATGCATCCAGAACCAGAAAGCTTCTTTACATCAGCTTCATTAAGATAGATGATGGTGAACTCAGTGGCATTCAACACCCAAGCAAATAAAAAAATCCAACTCCTCAAAACAAAACAGAGAAAAAAAATTGAGCGAACAAACACACACAAAAAATAAATGAAAAAAACAACCCCAAAATCCCACACCCCAAAAAGTTTGCTTCTCCTCATAACTAGAGCAATATTTTCAGTAAATGCAGAGATGTTGGCCTCTTCCTTTGTTGTGGGTTTTTTTTTTCTTAATACTTGATTAATTCTTGATCTCTCAGAACTGTTACTTATTCTGTATTCTTCTTAGGGTGCCTAGATAATGTTCTGCACTATGGTTTTAGTCTGATTCCTAGAGAAGACAACAAAAATGTTTTTTTCTGAAGTACCTTGCACAACTGTAAACAATAACTTGCAAACAGTAAAATATGGCTATTTGTCCTAGTTATGTGCGTTAGGAATGTGGGTTCACTTAAAGGATTTATGGAATCATTTTTTTCCTGTAAACTAATCCCTCTCCTAAAAATACAAATCAAGAAGTAACATAAATAAAAGAAACCCCAAACCAATGAACTTTCAAGAAGAAGTTCATGTGTAATTCCTGCACGTTAGCAGACCAGACAGTTAGGAGGCTATTATTTTGCACGTTTTACAAATACCAAAAGGCTTTCCACTGCATTTGTTACTTGCAAATGTAAACCAAACCAAACGTGTATCAGTCCAAAGAATATTGGAAAGCCAAGTCTTCGATAGCCCTTCTTTGTGCAAAGTAACAGTAAATAACCTCAATAAATACTGTGTCAAGTGAAGAAACTAGCACTGCTCTACCTATAGGTCCAGGTACTTAGAAGGTCATGGAATGAAACATAAAACTCTCAAGCAGTCCAGTTTGGGCTTGTTGCCTTTGCAGTAACATGTGCTGAATTATAAAAGTTGAGTTCCTCCTATAGCATCTGAACCGAGTCGGTAATTCTGCCCTTAGAGCCACAGACCTTGCTGGCTCAGAGCACTCTGCAGGAGCCAGCTGAAGTTGAGTCTTAATACTGAAGTAAATTGAGAAACACTTACCTATCTGTACTTGTTCTGGCTGGCTCAATGATACGAATGCTGATGTATCATCAATCCACGAGATCTGAATGTTACCTGGAAAAGGCAAGAGAAATTATCATGACTCTTTCTGTCTTAGGCTTGGTCACAGATCTTACCTGACGTGCCATGACATAAGATCAAGACAGTCAGCTAAGAGTAACTTCACCTGAGGATTTTGTCCGCTGTAAAGGTGCACAGCACACGCAGAGCTGTTTAGAGCAGGACTGTTTGGGCTGCAAATGTATCCTGTACATACCCTTGGACCTACTAGAGCAAGGACCAAAAGGAGAGAGACGCCTCATACCCTTTTCACTCCCAGAGTGTTCCTCTGCTTTTTCATAGCCTTTTTTTTTTTAAATAAATCTTGTAACAATACACGTAATCTAGGGGCTTTTTTCAGTCTTCCCTGCATGTGTTCTATAAAATTCTACAACAAAAATTGAAGTAATTTTGAGCAGGGGGGTGCAGGGGAGTGAACTGATCACCCAAGTGGAGAACTCCAGTTATTGCAACACTCTAACCCTTCAAACTCTGGTTTGTTTGGATCCTACTCTATGCCATTTACTGAATGTGCAATTAAAACTTCATTTGAGTAAATATGAGGACAAAAGCACAAAATCATGGACCTCATTTGGAAGCTGTTACAATGGAACGGTAACTGGAAATAAGTTCCTCCATTCATCAAGCAGTTAGTGCATTTTCTATGTGAATGGCTTAAAATGTCACATCAGCAGTAAAAGAACTCATAATCAAGCAAAAGTGGAGGAAAGCATTCCCACTGCAGACACAAGGTCTTATTATAGTCTGAAAATTTACATCTCCTGTCCTCATTTAAGTGCTCTACTGTTAGAAGAATTCAGATGTTGAAAATTGATGCTTTTTTTTTTTTAGGTAAATTAGGAAATCAAGTGCTATATAACTTACACCACCATTTAACTGTCAGACATTACAAGGTTAAAAACAATGATGCACAATGGCTTACAGTGTATTTTATTTTCAGATGTTTCATCTATTTAACTCAAGTTTGGCCTACAGGTTACAGGGTTATAGAATCTCTTCTGAAATCCAGCCAGATAATAAACAATTTTCTCATTATAAAAGGCCTAGTTAGATTTAGTTTGCATGCAGTAAATTTGTGTAGCCGGCTCTTTAGGACTTGAAGTTATAATTGTTTTGATCATTGCCAAAATCATAATGAATTCATTATGGTTTTGGACATGTCCTTATACTAAAGGGCTAAGGCTGCTTTTAAGAACCTGCACCAAAAAGTCAAATGTTTAAATTTCTCTAAAGACTTTGTAGGGGAAATAAATTCATTTTATAATAGTTCACTCTTTAAAGAACATGGAGCTTTGCTGCCTATGGGTAAGGGTCTTTACTGTAGGGAGAACGTGCTTTTGGCAAGACAACACTTCACAGCATGTGAAAACAAAAAGCTGATTTATGATTGCAGCTCAATATTGTAGTGCACTTGGTAGGACCACGATACCAAGTGTCCTTTAAATATTAGAAATTACTGCACAATTTAACCTTGTTCCAAGTGCACTGACAATTTACTGCTCTGAATTTCTTTGTGTATCTAGTGCTCCTTTTTTGCATTAATAAATTCTAACCATTTTCTAAACTAAACAATCACTTGAGACATCTGACGCCACACTCTTCCGTAATTCTTCAGCGTGGAAGTTGAAGTGGCCAGATTCCACATAGATGGAATACATACAGAGTGTGTGGTTGGTTAATTCTGTATCTATGCTGAACAGATCAAAAGAAAGATCAGAGAGAAAATCTCTCCTAAATATCTTGCAACTATTCTCTTACTGTAAAATATCAAAAGGGATCTGCGATGGACCAGAGTCTCCTGAAGGAGTTTCAGCTACTCCAATGGACTTCAGTGCCCTTATTTTCACTAAGTACAATTAAGAATAAATAGAAGTCAAATCTGTTGATGGCACATCATTTCAGTATCAGATACTTATTCATTGCTGCAGAAAGGTTGCTGCACTCTAAATTACTTTGGCATTTTAGATAATCAAGGGTTTCCATACCTGCCAACACATACTGCCTTTATACAAATTAAAAACATGATTTTAAGAACAAGTCAAGTATTAAACAGTGCACACTGAGCTGCAGTCTGAAGAGATGTGCAACAAATGCTCTTATGCAATTTTCCATGCCTAAAAGAGACTCTCTTCAGACTGTCACATTTCATTATTATTAAGAAATAAGAATGTAAGAGAGGCAAAATTAGTAAATTAGATCACTCAGCAGTATTGCTAAGCACTGAGTAAATATTGTGCATTTCAAAAGTATGGTGAAAGGGCAATAAAGATCTGAAAAGTGAATGCATCTGCACTTGAACTACAATGTTTAGCAATCAACATAGCCACAGGCCAGCTTACTGCAAGGCTAATCCAAGTAAGCCATATACAGCAACGTAACAGAACACCAGCTCTAGAGAAATAACACATTTCTCTCTCTCCACTTCTAGAATACATCAAATGTCTTCAATACTTTGCAGAACGCCGTTGTGAGCCGTACGACCCCTTGCATATTTGCTACTATGTGCAATGTCAAACAATGTCCCTTGCTAAAAACAGGTAACACCAAGTAAAATGAAATAAACAATCTTCACCCAAATAACAGATGAAAAGCTGATCTGTTGCTTCTGAGATGAAGGCACTAAGTAACATGTTTTTTCTTCCATAAATAAATTTGAACATTTTCTCTCTATAAACGCAGACATACAAACAACATGAAAACCCACAGAATAAAATGATACTGATGGATTATGTCATTCAAACAGATTTTCCTTCAGCTTTTAAACCAGGATGACCAAAGGCATGGAAGCACTTCTATATATAGACTACGTAAACTAGGACTCGGCTTCCAAAAAGAAATTCTAAGGAAGATACCTGTACATGTCTATGGGGAAGATATGAGAATGGAAATTCTATGGAAGAGACACAGATGGGATTCACTATTTCATTGTAAAACAACTAAGGGACAACTAATAAATGAAAAATAAATTAAAAAAAATTTCACACAGTGCTTACTTGCAGTTGGGGAATTACCAGCAATGCCGTGGATGACAAGAACATGTATGGGATAAAGAATGATTTCAGGCTGCCTTACAGAAAGCTGTGACAGGCTCAAACTAAAAGATGCAAGTGGGACTCACGAGTCCCTAAGCTGCTAGAGGGCAGGAAAGCTGTTTTACTTGGGCTCTGTTCTTATCTTACACAACTGTAAGCTGTATGGACCCTCATTTAGCCATTAAAGTTTATTAATATATTCTATTTTCTTACAATTAAACAAAATATTTTACAGCATGATAGAATTGCTAACAGTTTCTGGACACTGCATCAGACAATAGAAACAGCTGAAGCTTTTATTCTACAAACAAGGTTTGAAGTATATATTAAACACAAACAACATTTTCTTGGTGGATAACTAAGAAGGTTTAATAGAACTTCCACCTTTCTGGCAGGAAAACAGGGCACAAAGAAAGCAAGAACAACCAAAGGGGACATTGGCACGAGAAGGAGGGGCCACAAATGCACAGAGAAAAACAGGATGAATATTTTAAAAACACCACCAAAACACCACCAAAAACACCAACCAAATGCCTCCAATCTTCACACCCCAAAACGACCCCATGAACAAAACAACACTCAAAGCACAGATGTCTATATGCACAGGAGCTCAGAAGAATACTTAATGCATGCATATATTGTGACACTAGTTGTTCTCCAACTAGACTCTTCACTTTTCAAATTAACATTTTTCAAGCTCCACTGGTTGGTTTGTTTTCTTTGTCACAGGTGTCACAGTGTACAAAACCTGTCAATGAGTCCCAAAAATGTAGGAAGATTCACTTAGAACTCACCTATATAGCAGCTTGGACTACTGGAACAAGACTCAAACACCCAAAGGACTAGTTAAACTTTAAAAGTAATTTATGAAGCTTCAAATCACTATGACTCCATGAACTACAACAGCATTCACATCCCTCTTAAAGAGGGCCCTCACTTTTCACAAAATACAATGCATAGATTTGACTCCACTCGGAAGATTTTTAAGTGGCAGGCTTTAAAATAGCATTTTGTGTTCTAATTAAAGTCCACTAAAGACAATCATTTACATAGAAGTGAAGACTATATACAGAAGCTGTATTTCAGCACACACTACTTAAATACACAGTTTCACACCATCATGACTAAAACTACACAAACTCAAGAATTTTAAGAAGTTAAGTGTTCTAAGAGACTGCACAGTACTGCAAGTACTTGTACAGTGAAACTACACTCACCCACGAGACTATAAAAACATCTTGCACGAACAGGTGTCCACTTGGTATGCCTGCAATCCTGAAAGACTTCAGAATCCTGAACACCCCTTCTAGGGTAGCAAATGTAAAACAGTTCCAAGTCTGACACGGCAGCCCCTTCAGCTGTTTCACTGCTTTCAATTGAAGCTTCACAACAGATTGCAACTCTGCTTCAATTTATACTAGGCTAAACCAAATTTAAAATAATTTTCCTAGAGAGTCAGATTAATGTTGCTATTCAATTTAACAATTGATTTTCAATCCGGGTAGAAGCTTAATTTAAAAATAGCTTTGTTTATCTGGTGTAATAAATTGGGATAATTCATGTCTGTTACTGCCATTTTTAGTATTTTTTTTTTGGCAAATCACTTAATCTCACACTGCACCATTCTCCCTCTCTGTCCAGCAGGATACTCTGAGAATTTTGGAAGGAATAATCCACAGTTGTTTTTGTCATGAAAAGCAATAAATTTTAAAAACATTTTAAAAAAATATAAAAAATAGATACATAGATAGATAGATAAAGTACTACCCAGAGACCCAGGGTTTGTAAAACCAGCTATGAAAACATTCAGCTCTGAAATGGGGAGAAGGGAGACAAACGGGAATTTCAAAACTGCACAGCACACTGAGATGTGCAAGCATGACCTCTGGTGGTAGTGGGCTGTGACCTGTGCATGCATTCCACGCTGAAGGGGAGGAGTTGATAAAGTAAGAAAAATTACAGGAGCTGTTTCTTCCCCCTGTAACACCAGTGCTAGCAGAGTCTCAGCAACTGCCTCCATTCTCACCTTCTAGATTTTCCAAATCGGGAACATTCAATCCTATCCAGCATCATAGTGGAATCGTGCTGCACAGTACAGATCAAGCAGTCAGAGGGAACCGAGTGAATTTGATACAGGTCCAGAGACCCTCCAGAGACTACCAAGTCACAATTCCAGGTGAAGAAGAGCAGAATGGTATCATTCTGCAAACCAGCGTGGTGACCCACGGCAAGCACAGAAGTGACAACGCCGACCACACTTCCATCCTTCCATCCTTTTCCGTCCTTCTGGATTCACAGCAATTATTTCAATGTAGGTCAGGGTCATTTTGCCCTGTACAACTCTGATTTCAGTCATTCAGTGTGGTACATTACTTTTAAACAACTGCAGCACACCGATCAAGTACAAGCTAAACAGGCATTTACTTGTCTCCCAAAGGGGAAAGGTCCATTTCACAAGGGAGCACCAACTAGCCACCTGCCTGCTTAAAAACACAATGAAAATAGGTGGTTTCCACGGCGATTACACTCCAGTGGACAAAGCTGGTACTTAAGTTAGGCTAGAGGCAGGAAAAAGGGAATACTGTAGTGTCAGGTAGAACATTTTGTAGGAACGGGGAAATTACCAATTCATTCACACACGCTCTGCTTAAAGCTGCCAACACTAATGCAAAGATTTATTTTTTTTTAATAAGAAAGCGATCCCCCTCAATAAACACTTTAGTAAATAGCACTTAAAAAAATCCCATTGAAATTCTTATTACAGAGTTTGAGGAAGATAGATAATGTTTAATAAGCTACTTTCGATAACGCATTGTAAGTATTGGGAGCAAATATTTCTGGAAAATCATGCAAGAGATTATTTTGATCAGAGTGTAATTTTTGTCTTCCATTAAATATTTTGAGTAATGGAAAGAGGTTACCCCTTTGGGGGGGGGGGGAATAACAATATTTGCAAGCCCAAAAGATCTCTTTTGAAGCATAACCTTACCTTGAAATAAGAAAGTAGAAACCAATGTGCAATAAATATCTTGGAAACAGCATCCAAGACAGGGCTGAATTAAAGATCATTCTTGTTCTGATTTAGGGACACAAAGCACAGTCACCATTTTCTGCAAGAGTTCAGTATTGGGAGGTCACTGTCAATGATGGTCTCCATGTTCTTACGTTATAGAGCAATATTTAGTGGAGGAACAGCAGGACTATAGTCCTCAGTTACTAGATAGCTTTTTTTGTTGTTTCCTCTAGCTTGGATGGCAGTCACAGTCTTGAAATCAACTTGGGCCTTTTCAAGCTTGCTTGCTTACCTAAACCCAGGTATTTTAGTGTCTGGTCTAAGCAGAGTGCAGGATGAACCTTATTGCTAAACCTCGATCTGCCTTTCACACCCATCTCCATTCTCTTTACCCACCTATACAAACTCTTACCTCCTCCCAGGAGAGGCTGTAAATAAAAGGATCAAAGGTCTGCAATAATCACCACGCCAAAAGATGTCTGAAGAGCAGTTAATCAGAGAAGACATTTTCCACACTTCATTAGAAAAAGTCCACAGAACACCACTCAAAAATTACAAAAGGCGATTCATCATTACCTATACCAGGAGTAATCTGCACCCCCAGATTAAAAGTAACACACAGGACCAGAGGTACTTGTCAATGAGGAAGAAAATAAGGAAAGGTGTAAGGAAGGATAAATTGTATCACTCACCAAAGGCACTGAAGAGCTGGTAAAGGTCACTCGTCTTCCAGTCTTTGGGAAAAGTAACATGAAGAACATGATCTCGTTTTGGCTGCACTGTGAAACAAACAGGCACTTGTTAAAGCAAGAGGAACAACCATTTACTTTGTATCTTTAGAGTATCCTAGAAGCTGGGGTTTGAGTGTTTGTTTCATGGTTTTGTTGTTGTTTCGTTGGGTTTTGTTTGTTTGTTTTTGTAAGATAAGAAAACAGGCCAAGATCTACCAAACTACATCAGGCACCAACAAAAAGGGGCCTGCAATTACAGAGGTACTAACTTCTACTAGCTCATCTGTATAAGAAATAACACTATTAAACGCAGTGGGAAATGCCCATGAATCCAGTCCTTCTCACCCTTTGTGCCAAGTCAAAGGACAGGAGAAAAAGCCAACAGCCTCTTCATGCTCCAGCTCTACCTTTAAAAGATTCTTAGAGATAATTCAACGTTGCCATTTTTCTGTCAATAAAAACTTACTGTGAAACAACATTCAATTCTGTTTCCAGATAACATTAAGTACAAACTAAAATATACACACTGACAGGCTTTTTTTTATTATTAAAAATTACACCCAGAAAAAAATAGCATATCAAAGCCAACACTTGAAAAACTAAGTGCAATGTAAGGCTTTGATGTATGCTTAAAGTTATTTGGAGCTTTGTGAACTGCTGGACGAGGTAAGAGCAAAGCAGCAGTTACCACTGTGAGTCTGCCATACCTTTACATACCTCCCCCTAAGCATCTGGCTTTGGTCATATCACAGGCAGCTACTGAACAAGACAGACCTTTGACCTCACCCAGGAAGGTACTTCAGAAATCATGACAGTGTACCTGCAACTGAAGTTTCTTTCATTAAACACTTGAGCTTTTAGAACCTGTGTATTCCTATCTTACAACTTAGCAAGAGGAATACTGCATTTTAAGGGGCAAAGATATTGAAAGATTTTCCATTTTCATGTGAAACTATCCACAAAGCATTAATTGAGCCTCTCCACAGGTTCTGTGGAGGTTTGAGGTTTGTGTTTTTATGCAGGACATGCTGCTAGATCTTCCCTCGCCATTTTACGTCTGGTATTAGACAGAGGCTGCACCACAGAAATGGAGTGTTCTCTTTTACAGTTTACTGCTCTGGTTTGCTAAGGGTAGCTGCACACAGCTTTATAGGGTCACATTTTAACTTAACCACATGCAAACACTCTCGGGAAGATCTCTCTTCTTTGTGCATAGAGATACAGGGACTGACATTCATCTTTGTGAACAACTCCCCTGAACTCTTTTGTGATACAAACTTTTCTGGTTTCTGATCTCCTTACCTTTCAGCATTAAATAGGAAAGGTTTCCAAGGTGGATCTCACTCACAGAGCACGTGTCCAAAATCAGACCATCAATCCCTTGTTACTGCTATATCTGACCTTCATGTGTACTTGACCCCGAAACCTGCCAGGGTTTTTTTGCCACATTCAGTTAAGAAGTGAATTTGCACTGTTTTCTGATTAAAGCCTCGTGCGCTGTAAATTGTGCACATACAGCTAAGCATTAGCAATTACTACAATTTGGTTATGACTAGTAATTAGTGAGGGGTAGCCTCTCAGCCTTGTATATGCTTTACAGTAGAAAGCATGTACATTTCTAGGTGTAACTCTGTTCCACGGGACTTCATTTTTGCATGAACTTGAGAACTGTAGCTTTGAACATCTACAATGTTTCCTGAAGAGACCAAAGAGATTTTTATGCACTTTGGTTTTAACCCTTCCAACCCAAAGGTTTAATGGAAGTTTTATTTCCAAATAATTTTTTAACATCTTGCGTAAACCCAACGGAACACAACAGTCACTTACAGGCCTTTAAAACTCAAGTTCCTAACAAAAACATGTCATGAAAACAGAGCAGTTTTCCAAATGCATTTTTCTAAGACAGTTGAGAGGCATCCCTGCCCATGGTGGGAAGGCTGGATTAGATCATCTCTAGGGTCCCTTCCAGGTGCCACTTTGCATGTACCAACGTGAAATTATTAACTCAGCATCTCATAAATCAAATACTAAATGCTTAATGAAGTCAGGAGAAAATAAGTTTCTTAAGTTTAAGTAACTACTTGTTTTGCTTCACATAAGAACCTGATTCATTTGAAAGAAAATGGAAAACCAAAACAAGACTCTGTGGTAGGTTTTAATACTGCATCTACTTAGTGGTCTTAGTTAGCAGTTCCGAGGTTTTAGGCACTTGCACTCCAGCTGTAGTGAATTCTGACTGTAACAACCCCAGTTTCAGATGCTGTAATAGCCTTTTTTCTATTGATCAGAGAGGAGAAACTACTTCTAAGGTTCCAGTATCAGTTTATTCTTAAATTCACTTTGAATCCTCTGTGAAACCTCTACACCTTCTATCTGCTCAGCTGAGAAATATTTGATCCATATCCCGCTTTGCAGTCATTTTATGCAGCAGCTTCATTCTTTTTGAAGGAGTTTTTAATACACAAAAGAAGATGGTGAAAGTCTCTTTCACATATTCAGTTCTCTCTGACCTAGCACGTTACCACTCAGTATTTCTGAAGGAATTACTCAGGCCAGCGGTAACGCTGCAGGACCAACAAGCTGACAAACACACCAAAACTCACGGTGCTCACCTCATTAACTGTGCCTCGCCTGCTTTTTAAAATACAGCCTGCAAGTACAATTACCACAGAAGTGTGGCCTTATTCTTTGTGTGGTTTTACCTCTCTGAAGAAGCATCCCCTAGAGACAACAACCAACCAGACAGCTTCTTCAACCCACAGTACTGTTTAAATCTCAGAACAGAAATAAAAATTCCTAAAGCATCCAGCCAAACGTGCTACCCTAAATGCACTCTACAGTTTTGAAGCTTAGAAACTCTCCCTGATTCAGATTCTGCTGTAACATCTGCATCAATCTGTTCTAAAAGAGTGGCCTTCAGATTAAAAAGAGACAGACTTTCAGAGGCACACTCTTTTTTGGCAACTCTTCTTGGCAGTGTATCAAAACAATCCTCTAAGTTGGCTAGAAAATGGAAGTAGCATCTTTAGGTCATTGAGAGAATGCCAAAGCTGTAAAGTATTTATCCATTCTCCCACTCAATATCAAACAGTTGGGGAAAGAAGCATGTGACATAATTAGATAACTATTCCAATACACCCACAGAGCCAGAGCTCAGTGATCTGATCACCTAACTGCATTTCAGACTTAAACATATGCCCTTATAGCATGTATTTTCCTCTCTGGTAGTTACTTCCACCTTTCTAGAACAGCATTCTGTTACTATTAAACTAGCATCTAAGAAAGGGTCATCCTCCAGGCAGAGATTTCCAATGCATGGAATGGAAAATGTCTTCACATCAATATTGGTTCCAGATGGGTAACATCTTAAGACATCCGTGTATCTGACCTCATGGTACCAAATAAAGTTTTCATCTAGTTGAGGACTAGACTGACCTCCAGGGCTTCCAATTTTCCTAAGTCAAGACATCAGTGGTAGCACTCATCTGAAGTTTTCTCCCTTGTAGTGTAACATCCCATAACAGTAAGGATCTTTATATTAGTGAAATCTGTTTCCGTTTAAACGTATCAGCAACTTATTACAGCCCCAGGTCTGTAACCTGAAATAACTTCAAATGTAAAAACATTTCAAGTAATGTTTTTCCATTTATGTAGTAATCATAATCTCACGTGGCAAAAGAATCCTAATGTTTTGATGGAAGCTAAGGAAGGGCACTGGTGCACACAAACTGTGAGGGAAAGCAGACAGATTTTTCAGAACCATTCACTATTCACTAGCTTGCATCCTGTATTTACTGCTGGTGGGAGGGACAGAGGAAAGTGTTGGGTCCCCACTTTCTACCTTGTGTGGCACTTCAGAAGAGGCACTCACAATAACCATAGAGCCGTTAGCTTCAAACTCTGCTACGTTTAGTTACACCAGGTTAATCTGTCCTAATCAATCTCCTTTACAATGCAGATTCTCTGGTCAAAGTTTAAGAACTTACAGTTTTACTATTCCATGAAAAACAGGGGATGTTTAGATCATTTGATAAGTGGCTAATAACCTAAACACAGCTGATGTCCCATGCTTTAGATGGACAGTAATTAATCTTTACACTTCCTCCTGCAGGAAGTTTGTCAGAATATTTTACAATGAAATAAGCTACTTACAGTCAGGTCCTTCCAAATTGAGATATGGTATGTCCATTACTCTCATAAGAAATAGCCTGAAGCAAAATGGAAAAGCACCATTAGCAAATTTCAGCCTAAATACCTTTTAATAAGCTTTCTTTTTTACAGGTTTTATTATATTTCTTTTTATTATTACCTATTTAATTTGTCTGTTTGGTTTAGATAGTTCTGAAGAAGGGGAATTTATCCCCCCAACTGTATCTTAAGCTACATTAAAAGAAACAGACCCTCTAACAAAGCCCAATTCATTATCTAACACTCAAAATTCAAAAAATTTACTTGGCCTCATGCTAGAAATTTACTTATGCAATCAAACAAGAAGAAAGAAACCCCAAACTGTTACTGCTGAATAAAACGAGTAATGAACATTTAGGAAGTAGCAGCTCTGTGCAGTAAGAGCCAGTTAATGGTGTCATAGCAGCTGCCATTCCAAATACACCTCTATCTTCCCGCTCCCTGAGCACTGCATCACACTTGAAACAGAATGGATCTTAAAGCCCTACAACTGCAAAAGCCACCACGACACTTCAGTGGAGATGACCAGGATGAGTCCTTTGCCCTTTAACACATAACTGAAGAGCTTCCCAAAACATTCAAGCTTTCAATAGAAGGTCACATTCAGCTCTGAAAAATATTTTCCTCCAAAATAAGGTAAGTAGCCTAAAATCCTGTTACAGACATAGAAGCCACACTGCTGCTACAAAATATTTGCTGTGTAAAATGCTCACAGAAGGGCGAAAGTAAATAATTTTTCTGTCGTAACTTCAAAAAGCTTCTAAAAAGCTCATCAGGTTACAGTTGCAGTATTCAACTAATAACAGATGTAAGCAGAGGATAAAAACATTACTGATCTGTAACCCCCTAGAGATTCTTTGTATCGTAACACACTCACTATTAGTTTGTAAGAGGTTGACTATTACATCCTTAGGGTTACTTTACCACTGAGAAGTCTACTGGAATGAGGTTGATAACTTGTCTTTCACAGAATAAAAGAATGGTTTGGATGGGAAGGGACCTTTCAAGGTCCTCTGGTCCAACCCCCCTGCAGGGAGCAGGGCCATCTGCAACCAGAGCAGGGTGCTCAGAGCCCCAGCCACCTCCCCTGCAAT
>JANHFX010019483.1:11754-27519 GCA_027560015.1 Chloroceryle amazona | reverse complement strand
AGCCTCCTCTTCTCCAAGCTGAACAACCCCAGCGCCCTCAGCCTCTCATCAGACTTTCCCTCCAGTCCCTTCCCCAGCCTCATTGCTCCAGCACCTCCAGATCCTTCTGGGAGTGCGGGGCTCAGAACTGCACCCAGCACTGGAGGTGAGGCCTCACCAGTGCCGAGTACAGGGGCAGAATCACATCCCTAGACCTGCTGGCCACACTGTTCCTGATCCAGGCCAGGATGTCATTGGCCTTCTGTGCCACCTGGGCACACTGCTGGCTCCTGTTCAGCTGGGAATCAACCAGCACTCCCAGGTCCCTCTCTGCCAGGCCACTCTCCAGCCACTCACCCCCAGCCTGTGGCACTGGATGGTGTTGCTGTGGCCAAAGTGTAGGACCCTACACCTGGTCTTGTTAAACCTCCTATTATTGGCCTCAGCCCATCGGCTCAGCCTGTCCAGGTCCCTCTGCAGCATCTCCCGACCCTCCAGCAGATCGACACTTGCCCCCAACTTTGTGTCACCTGCAAATTAACTGATGTTAGACTCGATCCCCTCACCCAGAAAAAAATGGACTATATGACAGGTTCACATGTGAGCCAAAGGGTCTTCAGAGACCTGCCACTGGTTATGATACACACTGTCTCACCTAACTTCTCTTCCTGAGTCTCAGGGAAGATATGGTATAGTGTGCACTGTGTCTCCCTGAGCACTGCAGAACCTGAAAGGAATTTTATCAATAAAAATTAGAAACATCAGCATCAATTAACTTTTAAAGCTTCAACAATTCCAGCAGAGCTCTGAGTAATTAAGATATTTTACAAAGGGGCCAGAGTTTTGTCTTACATTTAGCCTTAGGTGCTTATATCCTTTGCTTCGTTTACAGTGGTCTGTCTCAACGGCACAAGAATGACATCTCGAGAACAAATCTAGTCTCAGAACACAGCTTCCATAAGGAAACCAAGAAAAACATTCTTACTCTGACATATCCTAAAGGTCTGGGACAGTACTGACAGGACATGCAGTGCTATTGCTCAAAAAAGAAAGCAAAAATGCCATCCACCCAGAAAATAAACAGGAGACACAGTTATCAGGCTGTCAGGGTATCTTTTATGAGATCAGATGGCAGGGAAATAGAAAGAGAGAATGTGGGCCATACCTTCTGGTGAGGAAAAGGGAGATGACTATATTAAATCCAGTTGGCAGCTGGTCACAAGTAGTGTTCTCCAAGGCTCTGTACTGGGACCAGTTCCCTTAAAATCCTTACCAATGATCTGGACAAGGGGGTCAAGGGCACCCTCAGCAAGTTTGCAGACAACACCAAGTTAGGTAGGTGTGTTAACCTGCTGGAGGGTTGGGAGGCTGTACAGAGTGGTCAGGCCAGGCTGGATCAATGTGCTGAAGCCAATGGGATGAGGCTCAACAAGGCCAAGTTCCTAGGTCCTGCCCTTAGGACACAACAACCCCCTGCAATGCTCCAGGCTGGCGCAGAGAGGCTGTAAAGCTGAGTAATGGAAAAGGACTTGAGGGTGTTGATCAACAGCCAGCTGAACACGAGCCAGCATGTGCCCAGGTGGCCAAAAATGCCAACAGCATCCTGGCTTGGATCAGAAATAGTGTGGCCAGCAGGAGCGGGGCAGGGATCCTCTCCTCTGGACTGGGCACTTGTGAGGCCACCCCTCAAATCCTGGGGTCAGTTTTGGGCCCCTTACTCCAAGAAGGACATCAAAGGGCTAGAGTGTGTCTAAAGAAGGGCAGTGAAACTGGTGAAAGGTCTAGAGCACAAGTCTGGTGAGGAGCAGCTGAGGGACCTGGGTTATTCAGCCTAGAGAAAAGGAGGCTCAGGGGAGACCTTCTGGCTCTCCACAACTCCCCAAGAAGAGTGGTGGGGGGTGGTTCATTCTCCCAAGGAACAAGCCATAAGGACAAGAGGAAACGGCCTCAAGTTGTGCTAGGGAAGGTCTAGGTTATATATGTATATATATTAAATAATATAAATATGTATAATATATATTAAATATACCGTATTTTAGCTAGTCAGTAAAACCAGTTTTAGTCTTTATGGGATGAAGGTTGTCCTTCATTCATGCAGAACAGCAAATGTTTAAGAAAAAAAAAAATGGTTTAAGTTTAGCTATCTGAAGAAAAAAATGTTTCAAAGAATTCTTGGAACCAGCTTCTTTTTGAAGTACTCTAATAACTACGTTTCCTACGTAGCAGTTTTCATAAAAATAAAAATGAAGTTTACTAAAAATACCACAAAAACATGTGAGAAGAATACTAGTTAAGCTGCCCTTCCCAAGGACTTATCCTGTTGAGGAAAGCAATACAGGAGCCAACAGCAAGAGCAGACTTAGGCCAGAAAAATGCATATACCTGAGATTAACTAAGATCCGGTTTTTATCCTCCGAGACAAATCCAACATGTATTTGTTTGGTCAAAGAACTGTGTCTGTAAACAGCACGCACACACACTCCCTAAAGAGGTAGCATGGTTACTGATTTGCATATGAAGTGCACTTAAAATACATTAAAGCAGTAACTGCATCCTGTAGCACTAATTTACATCACATGGATTATGAACGCTGAGTTGCAGCGTAATCCCTAATTATGTATCCATGAGTACTGCTGCAAGATTCCTCATCTGTGTGCTGAAACTGTAAACTAGTAACATTGCTCTGTATGACAACATGAACCTTACTCTACATCAAATTAGGTATATTTGTAATTTTCCTTTTCATTACATTAATTCATGACTATATAAAAGACATACTGACCAAGCTGGGAGGAAAAAAAAAAAGTTATTTCCTACACCGTTGAGAGGCTACAGTCTGACAGAGGCTACTTCTCAATATACAACAATAGCCTAGCAGCTTTGAAGTATTTTGAGACAGACACTTGGAATAAAGTTGCTTTTGTGACAAGTAAAAATGAGAAGAGCAAAGCTACGACCCTGCCACTTCACAGCAATGTGTAAGTAGCCTCGAGTAGTCAACGTTCTGCCTCTGCACTGGGCTGGGCTGAAAGTTTCCACAGCTGGGTGATGCACTACGTAGAGAAACTGACACAGTTGAAAAAACAAGTAGTTTTTTAAACTCCAATCAGTTTCCCACTGCAGCTCAGTAACTCGTACAGCCACTTGTGGCTGGAAGCGCAGGGACAGCAGCTGTTCACTCCTACGTGATGACTGAACAGGTAGCAGTCAAACTGCAGGGAAGTACACTGATGTTCTTTCGCAGTAACTTGAAAAAAAAGGATTAAATTCAAAAGCAGAGGAAGAAATTAACTGGTTTGCAATACATGCCTGAGAACCTATCTCCCTGATGAAACACTTGCCACAAATGTAGCAGAAAAACAAGCTATTTGCATAGATTTTGGGCTCTGATATCCCTTTGTATGAAAAAAATGCATTTCTAAGTTAATTTGTATTTCTACACATCATCATGCTATTCATCTTTCATGTCTCTCACCTCTTTCACCCCCTGCCTTCAGCTACATCAAAATAAAACCAAACCAAAAAATAACTAAAAAAAAGCAAAACTAAAACAAAGAAAAACAACAAACCAAACAAAAAACCCACAAAAAACCTCCACAAACAAACCAAACACATAAACAAAAAAAAACCCCTCAGCAAACAAACAATAAACCAACCAACCACCCACAATGCAAACCATCAAAGAACCCAAAGAGATCTGAAATACACCTGTCATTAACAGTTTATGAGGAGCTTGTGGGTGAGGGCAGGGTGATGCAGAACAGATTTTGCTCTAAACGAAAGAGGTCAAAAAGTTTCAAATCAGCTCCAAAGTATGCAACAAAATATAGCATCTGAGTTTTACACATAAGATTTTAGATATTACGATATCAAAGTCCCATCATCTCAACGTGTTAGTGTTCGTCAGGGATTACTCACAGCAGAGAGTTCACACAAACAGTTTTTCAAAGAATTTGTATATCCACTGAAGCATAAAGACTACAGACATGTGTCTCTGGAATTCTTGTCCTATTGAGTTGTTTATCATATAACTTACTGCATTATGCTCCAAACGCCAAGCAACCCTAAGGCAAAGTCTGGTTTGAATCAGTTCCACTCTTAAAAGCAGTTGAGACTAAAGATTTTACCTCTGTTCATCATTAACCTGCAGGAATATTAACCTGTATGCTGGGCACCGCTCTCGAATGGCAAGCCAGGAAGTTCTGTTCTGCTGCCATAATGAGAGGTCATCATTCAGATGTTGACTTTTCAGTTTTAAATTTACTCCTACTGATCACGAGTGACAAGTCTATGCAAACAGAAAACATTTCCAAAACTCCTGTCAGTCACAGCAACCCTGTAAATATTAAGCTTCAAACTGAATTTATAAATCAGCACCTAGTATTCAGAGATCTTGAAATTAAAGACTTTATAAGCAAGCCAAATAATCATGAAGGGGTCTGCTTTAAAGAACATTTTCATGTTCACTGATAATGGTTCAAACTGAGAACATTGCTTCTAAATAATTGCCTTAAAATGAACTACTCTGTTTGGCTTCTTTCAGGAAAAACTTTTGTGACATAGTACATCTTTCATTTGTTTAGCTTACTGTTTGCATGTTGTAGTTTGTGTTTTGCTTGAAGAACATGACTACAGCACAAAGGAAAAGGTTTCCTTGTTCTGACTGCTGCCCACAGGATCAGGTAGAACTTCTAAAGGAAGGAGGAAGATAGGGTTTTTTTTCTCCCCAGGAGGAAAAGAAGATGCTCGGCTAGGGAGAGCTTCTAAACCACAACTAGAGAAAACTAGGTGTAGCAGGAAGCTAGCTGGCAACCCAGAGCATACCTGCAAAAAAGCCCCAGAAGCAACACACTTACTAGGGACCTTAAGATAACTATGGGAAATACACAAGCCCTGGATGCTACTTACAGGTGCTAAAGAGACCAAGTGCTGGAAACAGAGATCTGGTCTGCAAGGACATACTGAACAGAGCAAAGAGTTCAGGTAAACATCCAACATCTCTGAATTCTGACACCTACTTAAATATTTTACTTTTACAAAAAATATCTAGGAAAAAAAAAAAAAAAAAAGAGTTCTCATTCTGGTTTGTTACTTTGCATTATAGTAAAATATTAGCTTTAAAAATACAAGCATTGGCCTGCTTGCTATAAGGAAGAGGTGAGACAGTCTCATCTCCAAGTTCTGACTGAGGTGGGCTGGGAGATGCTTTTAGAATACGGCAAAGCTTCTGAGATCTTGGGAAGGTAAGACATGGACAGTACTCCAAGTTCCCATGATTTAAAAATATATATAGCTTTTCTGAAACAAAAAGCTACAAGCTCTGAATAATGACAGAATGGATACACTTTTTTCTTGTAAACAGTAATTTCCAGTTCTTGCTTAAATAAAAAAATAAAAATAATAATAGTAATAATAAAAAAAAGCTGTTCTCCCTACAAATTTTTCTTAACTTCCATTTCATTACAGTTGGGAAGTGTTAATTCTGAAGCCAGAACAGGCATGGCAGGCTTCCTTTCAAAACTTGGAAATGTCACCATTAGAAAAGTGTCACACTTGAAGTGCACAGCTTACTTAACTTGAAAAGCTTCCATTTACTGTATCATTGTGATAGTTTCAGAAGTTCCAGTTTGCACCTGCTGCAGATAATGCCTCTCTAGAAACAACTGACAGCATTTTGCTTACTCACTGAAAAAAGAACCCCCTCAATCGGCATCTAGTAGCTTGCGTGCGCTCGTGTTACTGAAAGAACCCTGTGGTAAATCCAGCCTTAAAATTAAATCATGCTGATCAGTTCTGTCACCACCTTCACATTCAAATCAAACAGCCACTGTGGGCCCGTGTTCAGTCTAAGGAATGTGCATGCAGTTTAGAATACATGCTAGAATATATGAAGTTACTGCCTCACAGGTCCCAGTGTCAAGAGAGTCACCTAACTGCTGTCACTGTAGTTATTCAGTTTGCAGACCAATGAAAGCTGAAAGCGATTGATCACAATTAGTCCCTCATTTGTGTGAGCCATTTGAAGCTAAAAGAATTAACTTCGCTGCTAGTGTTTGAAAAGATGGAATTTCTCCTGAATTTAAACAGATACAAGTACTAGCAGCTTTTTCATTTCACCTTCTTTCCTTTTACATGACAGGCTATACTACCTTCAGAAGCTTCATCATCTACAGATTAAATATACAAAGAATCAAATCTGTGCATAAAGCCTTCTAGATTTCTCAAGTCTTTAATTTGGTCAAGTAATTTGCATGAAGATCTAATTCAAAAGCAAAACACTGATCATATCATCATCCCATAAAGTACTAGTCGTGTATGTTTACTGAAGAATCACAGAATGGTTTGGGTTGGAAAAGACCTTAAAGATCATCTGGTTCCAGCTCCCCTGCCGTGGGCAGGGACACCTTCCACCAGACCAGGCTGTGCAAGGCCCCATCCAACCTGGCCTTGAACATGTTACGCCTCCTTCAAAAATGGGTTCCCTGATAATATCAATACAATAGCTTTGTGTGATTTGGACTGATATTACAGTAGGAATATTTTGTTTTTTCCAGACTCATTAGTGTACTCATTTTTAGCTACCACCAGTCTCTGAGCATCCTACAACCTAAAGAACACCTGACCAATTTCTCTTCAGTTCCACTACTCCCACATCTTACTCCAGAAATAATTTTCTAAATTGTAAGCATATTCTCAACACTGGCATGGACAAGGCCATTAAAGCAATCCAGGTACTATTCTATGTGTCCTTTTACAGGTTAGCAAATATTAAACTACTTTCAAAAGAAAAGGTATTTACTTTACAAACTCTGTCCTCTCCACAACATTACTACTGTGAACTAGAATGCCAGTCTAAACTGAAGTGTCGAGAAAAATGTAGTTACCCATTTATTCTGAGGCTAGAGATACATACTCAAAGGTTAGTGTCATATTTTCATGGCTTAGTGGGTCTTTTAATAAAACTACTTACTTGTTAAAAAAAGGTTCAATGAGTTTTGATCTAGCAGACACGTGGTTTTTCGGAGGACTGAGGAATGAACCTGATGAAGAAGAAATTCAGTATGTAATAAATAAGCAGCTACAGACAGCACAAGGGAGGAGGGTTGAAAGTTACTTCACAGATACCTAGGAAATTAGCCATGGAGATGAAGCACAGTCCAGTAATGTAAGCATCATATCCTGCTTCGTGAAGCTGTTCAGCAGCTGTATCATAACTTGGAAACCCTTCTGCGCTTTCTGAGAAGAAAACAGGATTTGTAACCACGTTATCACAGAAGTTAAAGGCAGCTCTGTATGCTTACCCCCCCACACACTTTGTCAGAGTATAACATCATTTGGGTAAGTTTACACAAGTTTCAGAATTTCTGAAAGAGAGGAAGCAGAGTTTTGGTTTGCATTTTTAAATCAGAACATGCTCCTAGGCTAGAAACTCCTTTTTCTGGAAGTGCCATTAATCCACAGACCTACTTAGCCAAAATGAAGTATTAAGTCTAACACAATGACACCAGGTTTCCTCACACAGTGTATTTTTTTCCTGACTGTCTTGCATTTAAAAGGATAGTCAAGCTAATTGAAAACTAACACTAACCAGTTCGTTAAGCACCCAACTGACCTCTGGCCATATTTTTCAAGGTATTTAAATGATGAAGATAGAGCTAAGTTATTAAGGGATCTCTTTATTGACAGCTTTATTGATAATCATGCTTACTGTGTATGTGACGTCCTTGAGAAGTATCCCCTGAATCACCTGAGAGTGGAAACATTAACAGGTACTTCTCTGAAGAGAAGTGCCCAAAAATGCCCAAGTCTCAGTAATCCAGAAATATGTGCACATGACACTTTTTCTGTGTCATTTACAATTCTCCCACTCCCAACATCCAAGTTATTTCACCTGCATACCTAGCTTCTTCTCAACCTCCAGAAAACTGGTTCATTTTCCTCTACAAGTTATAATGAGAATAGGACTGGAAGAACAAAATTTAGAAAGCCAGAATCATGCCCCTTACATTAAGGTACAGACTTGAAAAGTGAACTCTCTAATCCCATTATATTCATTGCATTCAGCCTAACAAATGAAGCCAAAACAATGATTTAAAACAGTGATACAGAAATACTAGCATAACTTATACAATAGAAATGTGTAAGCATATATGCTTGCATTTTGCAAAAAGAAACTGGAATACAAATTTTATATACATAAAGCTACAGCAGCAAAACATCAGGCCTTTTTCCAGATAGGCCCTTGTAATATTTATTTAAAAATAAACTCATCTGAGATTCAGACAACATTAAGCTATACTGCCTGAGCTGAAAAGGAAATTTCTTAGTACTTAATTTTTATTTTAATTGATACATATGCAAAACAAATATGAATGAACAGTTAATGAAGGTATTCTAGTGTTTTTAAACATGCTTTGCATGTTCTGAACCACATGAATCACCTCTGATTAAATATTAACACTTCTGAGTCAGTTAACTGTTACAGCCATAGTTTGCTCAAGAGGGAAAAATATGAAATAATAATTTTATGATTTATATTACATCAGCAAAAAATAGCACCTGAAAACTGCCAAATTCCACTACACCTTCAAAAGAAGCTACAGAGCATACATCACTAAAAGGTCTGTATGCAATGACTGTGCACTCCATAATTCGTGATACTGCTTAGGTCTGGGCATCAGCAGCTCCTGCTCATTGTCCAGAGACTGTAGATTATCCATATTATCATCTCTCCTCTTACTACAGCTTCAGTGCATCTGCTCTGCACATGCTGCAATATAAAGAATATCACTTCTTGGTTTTGACTAAGCATTGAGCCTTTCCCTTCCAACACACTCAGCACACACACACTGCTGTCCCTTTTCTAAATCAGCACGTCAAGAAAAATTCCAAAACCTTGAGATAAACTTCATACCCTTTCACTCACCCAAAGCAAAGCAAGCTATAAAGTAACAGTTGCTATAACACACAAGCCTATTCACTACCGTGCACGTTTTCTTGGGCTTATTTCTCCAAGTGTCTATGAGAGTGGTCTGGCTTTGATCTAAAGGATGATGATAATAACAAAATGTAACAGCTTTAAAACAATTTCAAGTTACTCATGAAAAATCAAGCTAAAAAGCAAAATGCCTTTACTAGAGGCTGAAACTGCTGTTCACTGAATATATCCATTCTTCTATTATCTGAAATAAAGTGGAAGAATTCCCACTGACTTCCACTATCAGTTCTAAATATAACTGCACTTGTGCGTGGACTGCCTGTGTTTTAAGGCCCTTTCTTTAAAACACTATGTATTAACAGGAGATTGACATTTCAGACCAAGAACAAAAATAATCAAAGCACTTTCTGTTTTCTGAAAGAGGAAAGCATTTCAGAAATAAGACCATTTTGATATATCCTTACCAACTTTCGGAGGGCTGAATGGAACCTCTTTTAAACGCTTTTCCAGTTCTGCAAGGGATGTGTTATTAATGATCTCCTGCAAGAAAAGACACCATTAACTGCTAATGCCTGGTACATTTTCCCTGGAAACTGTCATCAAAAAGGGATAAAATGAGGATTTACTGCTGCTGCCTGGTGTTCTCCAAGGATTTCTACATAGCCTCGTTTTAAACTAATACACCAGAGAGGTCTCTCAGGACAAGTTGTAAGAAGTTAACTTTCCTCAACTACAATATGAGTCACAAGCATTCTCAATATTTCTCAGAGTTCTTCACGATAAATTATGCTGAAGTAATATTTCTGTTTGAATCTGGCTGCATGCATGGTACACGTGGCAGGGGAAAAGGCAGCACGAACAGCAAGACAAAATATCCTAAATACCGATGATCGGAGTGGCCAGGGGCATTCGAGGTGCGCACGACGTGTGCTAGCTGACTGCACAGTCCCCAGGAGCTTTACAAGTGTACATACTGATGACTTTGCAGTAATACAGGGACAGTGAAAAAAGCCCAGTAATCAGAAAGCTGCTCCTACACTTCAGCTTAGCTGAACTGCATTACTGAATCTATATGTACATATAGAAAATGTCACCAAAAATTAGACAGATTCTTAATTTTTGCAAACCAAACTTCTTGAAGTTCTTCATCAAATGCACTTTGGCAATAAGTACAATAGAAAAGCATGCAGAATCGATAGCAAGAGAAAACACAGAAATCTCACACAGTCTTTCTTAAAGTTGTCTGGAATTTTTGAGGACCAAATTTCCTTTGGTATCATCAAGTCTGAAAAGTTATCAAGAACTCAATACAATGAACAAGTTCAAGTGATGTCATTATACAGGCGTCCCGAAGCACCGCTTGGTAACAGCCTGAACACCAAGCATCTGCTGGGAAAATTACAAATCTCAACATAACTGTACCAAATATAAAACCTCTGCAGGATTATTAATTTCCAGACTATAGAAGCCTCTATTTTCACAAAACAAACCTGAAAATATCTACTAAGTACCATTAAATGAGATGTTCTGTTATGCCATGCTCTAAGTCGAAAAGCTATGCTGAAAGATCAGCAGGTTTTTAATTAACTCATTCCAAAGGCACACATAAAAGCAAGTGATTATGATCACTTATCTCAGTTTTTTGGGAGAATAAAATTCATGCTGCAAGAGGCTTTAAGAGAAACCTGTTATTTTTTTTTCTTCTGCTGACTATCTACAGAACAGCAGGACACAATAGAACTTCACGATCACGTTCGAGCGTCTTTTTCTAGACAAAGTCAGCATTTACAATATTTCTAAAGCAGCTTCTGGGTCCTATTTGCCCATGAATAACAACTTTTTTTTCCTTTTTTTCCCTGAGGAGACATGCAGTCTTGTACTAATTTAAAAGAACAACAAAAAACTTGCTATTTGCACTCTAAATAGCAAAAACTGTACATATTTTGGAATTGAAAGCTTCTAAGTTTCCTTAAAACTGCAACAAACACAAAAGTTACTTGCACAGAAGTAAAAGTGTGTATTCTCAAAATTCTGTAACTTTATCTAAAGAGCTAAGACAAATCATTTTCACATAAAAAAGCGTCTCACAAAATATTGTTAGACAATTCTAACAAATAAATTTTTTTGTTTCAATACACACTTAATGCAAACTCGTATCATCAAATTATTCTATAATATTATATTCATTTACCTTAAAAGGTTGTGTACTTGCCATCAGTTTAGTATCCAATAGCCTAGAAACAAAGAAAGAGCTAAATAAGTTGAAACAGAAGAATATCCATCTTGCCAAATCCTCACAAATGTTTTGATCTATGAGCTGGAAAACAGCAATTTCACCCTACCAAAAAATTAGTCTCAGATCTCAGAGCAGCCAAAACAGTCCTTGGCTTTGTTCAGCACGAAAAAGGACAGCAACTAAGCAATAGCAAGAGATACCAGCAATAAACAGCAAACAAATCCTGTTCCAAAAGTAATGCAGATTCCAATCTCGAAACATGCCAACGAGGGCAGAATAAAACTGCATCTTTTGCCAAGAAGAACAATAGCACTGCTCTGCTGAAAAAGGGATGCTACAGAATACTTTAAAAACTGTATTTATCTAACTTGTTCCAAATTTCATTTACAGTAACAGGTAGGTCATGGGGCTATGACAAACAGTGCACCAAAACAATATTAAAACAGTTTAGTTTGGACTAAGAACTTACCTGGGAAAGACACAAGATGTTATTTCCTTGAACTCACTTAGGTCCTAATTTAACATTAAACCAGAAGGTAAAAGGCAGTTAAGTTAACTGTTTATCAGTCTCAGGATGATAGACAGCAGTAGCTACAATTATCCAATCAGCTTCTAAAATTGAGGTACAGTGACTGAATTTTCACCTTCTAAGAGATGAATTTGTCAGCATTACCACAAATATCACCTACAGTTACACAGAACTACAAATTATTTCTCATTTGTCTGTGATTCATAAGAGAAATGTTCTATCCCCTCCAATACCCCGCCCTATTATATAACCTAGGCTACCTAATTCCAGCTGTGTTGCCAGTTCTGCTTAAGCATTCCCAGAATACTAAATGTCAGCGGAATGAAGCAGACGTTCCAGGAGGGCAGTTAACTGCCTGCAGGTTTAGATCTTCCAAATGGCAAAACTAGCAACAACTGACAACTGCTTATATTCCAGCAGTCTGAACAGGTCCCACATTTCTTTCTCCCATATCATAATCAAGTCTTTCCCATAAAAACCCACAAGTCCTTGAGGACTGCAAGTAATGTGACCATCACGTTGGCCAACCTTCCAATGAGACCTTTGTCTTTTTCAGACCATGTCCTCAGTGCCAATACATGGATTGAGCTGTGAGGCCAGTGTAGTCATGAAAGCTGGTCCCCTCCAATTGTTCAAACATTCCACACCTTCACCCCAATGAACATCATCCTGCTACAGAATTTCTTATCATTCTATTAATTGTACTGTACTATATGAAAACATGTGGTCACATGTCTTCATATACTTTTCATATAGCTTCACATAAATCACAGGGTGGGGGGGAATGCCACATGGCAACAGTGAAGCTCCAAAACAGTAGCTTAACAACTCAGCTAAATTTGCCTGCCATTGTCTAAGCAGTTTCTGAAGGACTAACAGATAAAAGCAGAAATCACAATTCAATTCCAACATTCAATATGAACGTTTAAAAACTGTAAAGGAGAATAATTCAATCCCATTGAGTTTTCTGCATGAAGATTTAAGAAAATAAGGCAGTAGCCCAGAAGGAATAAGTGTTCTTTTAAAAAAATACTCTGCTGCTGTTCTTAATAGACTGCAATATGCTTCCATTCACAAGGATGTTTTGAGGTAATACTGAGACATTAAGGCATTTATTTCACCACCTGAACACTCAGAGCATTACTTACATCAGGTAGAGAACAATAGAACTGGTGTATGGTATGCATAACATCCAGTAGCATATTGTGCCCAATAACAAGCTTGCCCTGCAAAAAAGAACATTAAAAGTTCGTTACACTTCTAATTGTGGCCAGGGCAATACGTGAAAAGCACCTATCCCAGATGCTAGCTATGGGCAAGGGGGAACAGATACAAACCAAACCTCCCCATTTCCTCTGCCTGCCCCACAGACTCCTCCATTCTTGCAGAGCAGCCACTCTTTTTTTCCTCCCCTCCCCAGACACTTATCACAGCCTTTAGCAACAGCTTGAAATGCTGAGAAGGTGCACTAGGACAGCTACTTACAACTCAGCTTCCAAAGGTAATCTATTCAAGATTGCAGTAAAGTGATTTTTCAGTCCACTACCTTTTAATCTACAACTTGTCGATATATTCTTTATGATTTTAATACACAATAGTTATTAGAGGCATGATCTGCCTTCTCACAGTGCAGAACCTTTCATGCCAGATTTAATACAATTAAGTTCTTTCTTGAATAAGTACATGAAATGTTTTAAATGTTAACTTTGATTCGTTTGACATGACAACCTTTCCTGCTTCCCAGGACAACGGGCATACATTGCTGTTCTTTTCTATGCAGCAGGCTGCGACAGCTACATGAAAAGAATTCAGCTGAAGCAAACAGATAAAACTATAGCCTATATTAACTACATAAGTAAAAGAGAATCAAATGACCTTTTCTGATTAAGCCTTTAACTGTCAGGAAAACAAAACACACATGTCTTTTCAGGACAGAGAAGAAAAGCCCTCAAAGCCTAGCTACTTAAGAGAATCCTGTTAAAAGCCCTAAGAAATTGATACTGCCTCTTACAGATAATGAGGTTGTTCATTTCATTAGTTTAAGAGCTTACTTAACCTACCATACTCAACATTATAAAACATGAAGCAACACAACTTAAATAAAAAGTTGCTTGTTTCTTCTTACAAAGGTATGTTAAAAAGTATGTTAACTTACAGAGTTAGCAATGGCATGAATGACTCTAGAAAATCCTACCGCATCATTCAGTTCTTCCTGGAAGCAAAGATTCTGACATCAGTGAAACATAAATACTGTCAAAACGAGACCTGCCAGTGAGCAGACACACTCAAACTCTTTGGCTCAAGCTGTTTCTCAGACATCACCAAGAAGAGATGACGGAGGAAGTGTCAGTGTTTGGAAGGTACATGAGGACAAAGCAGGAAGCTGCTTACAGCATTCCGGTGTTATATGTAGCTCTAGTTCACCCTAAACTGTGACAGTTGGACAAGTCACAGGCTATTGTGATGGGTTGACCCTGGCCAGGGACTAAACATCCCCACGCCTCTTTCCTGGGGGATAGAGGGCACAAACCCAACAAAACCAAACCAACCAACCAAAACCAAACAAAAAACAAGCAAACCAAACCAAACAAAAAATGCAAAAAAAAAAAAAGCAGTGGAAATTTAAAGGATATCAAAAGGACTTGTGAATCAATACAATTACAGTTCACTAAGAAAAGTAAAAGCTGCATGCACAAGCAAAGCAAAAAGAGGAATTAATTCACCACTTCCCATCAGCAGACAGGGCCTCAGCATGCTTAGAGACTGCTTGGGCAGTTAAGCACCGCAGCCACAAGCATCCCCACCCGACCCTTGCCCACCTCTCCAGTCTACTTGCTCTGAGGGGGAGGGCAGAAGACAGAGAGAAAGCCTTGACACTGTGCAAGCCCTGCACACTAGTAGCCAAAACACTTGTAAGGTATCAACTCTGTTGTAGCCACAAATGCAAAGCCCAGAAACTGGGCTGCTATGAAGAAAGTTAACCTCATCCCAAGCTGCAGTTAGTGCATTGTAAATCTGCTATTTGAATAGTGCTCAACAGCTATAGACTGCAAGTAGCTCAAGAAGATACTAAAATTAAGCTACATATCTTCAACCATGGTTTTATGTACACTGTTATCAGATGCAATGGGTCGAATCCTGATTGTTATTTCTGTTAAATCAAGTTTATGCTAACACTGAGATTGGGGAAGAAAGTGTCTTCACTATTTATATAAAAGAAAAATAAGAATAAATGTTATACAACTAAAATATTGTACAAATACAGGATTATATAATGCAAGTTACACATTTTAAATTACTGATTGGTTTGGTAGGATCTGACTGCACATCTGTTTTAGTTTTACTTACTCTTTTTGTAGCAGATTTTTCTTTTTCAGGTCTAGGGAAGTGATTTCTGCCCTGCATTATCTGCCTTTGTTCAACCAGAAGTGAAATTCAACAAAAACATTCATCAGAGTTCTGCTCTGGATGCTACTAGTCAGAGTGAGTAATACACTTAGATTAAAAAAAAATTCTACTCTAGTAAATTGTCCCTAACCTGCCTTTTGGAAAAAGAGAGGTGATGTTAGTGGAGATCTGTGCTAGGTAACACCTCCCCTCTTAGAAAGCCTTCTGCATGAAAGTATTATTTGCTCCACCTAAAGTGGCTTTATCGTGAAATGTGTAAGCACAAATCAGAAGAGTGTAATCAAGAATTCTCACAATTCAAGTCTTCTTGAAACTTGTACCAGACTCAGTAAACAATGATGGAAGTGCCTGAATATACCAGACATGATCTTCCAGTCAACTTGTTACTACAGCAGTTGTGCGCAGCACGTTTCGATCGAGAAAAGTCAGAGGACATTAACTGTACAGGACATTTTAACTTGGATGACTAAAAGCAAGCAAGATTTGTAGCAGTCCTACTCCAGGGACAGAACGTGAATCCAAATAATGTGCAAACTTGCTCAAGAATTTCTGCTAGACTTTCTGTGAGGATGACTTATACAGCACTAATAAATGCAAGCACCTGATGCCTCCTACTGCGAGACCATCCTTCTCTGATGGAGCAGCTTCGTGTAAGAATGAACTCGCTGCTCCAGA
>JANHFX010019483.1:0-11654 GCA_027560015.1 Chloroceryle amazona | reverse complement strand
GTAAGCACAAATCAGAAGAGTGTAATCAAGAATTCTCACAATTCAAGTCTTCTTGAAACTTGTACCAGACTCAGTAAGCAAAAATATCAAGTCCTGTAAACAATGATGGAAGTGCCTGAATATACCAGATATGATCTTCCAGTCAACTTGTTACTACAGCAGTTGTGCGCAGCACGTTTCGATCGAGAAAATTCAGAGGCCATTAATTGTACAGGACATTTTAACTTAGATGACTAAAAGCAAGCAAGATTTGTAGCAGTCCTACTCCAAGGACAGAATGTGAATCCAAATAATGTGCAAACTTGCTCAAGAATTTCTGCTAGACTTTCTGTGAGGATGACTTACACAGCACAGGTGCAAACACCTGATGCCTCCTACTGCGAGACCATCCTTCTCTGATGGAGCAGCTTCGTGTAAGAATGAACTCGCTGCTCCAGAATACCAGCTCAGGATTCCGCAATTACTTGTTCTCTAAGATTTTGGGGAGTGTCTTGCAACTCGTCCTGCTCTACTGCAAAGCCTGAGTTATTTGGCAGAATTTAGATGATTTATTTCAGACAGCAGTCACGGCCAAACAAAATGGAAATCCTACCAAACCCCATCTCACAAATCTGCATAACTGAAGTCATGGATTCTCCCCCCCTCCCTCCTTCATGTAAACTAATGGAATGGAATTTATTTACCTGTTCTCTTGCTTGTTTCTGCTGTTCTCTTCTTTTTCGTTCTTCTTCATTTACCTTACTAATAACAAGATATCTCTCCTTCTAAAATAAAACATGTAGAGTTTGACGAATGACTGTGAGAAGTTTGTATTTAAGACCACTGAAGTTTCTGTAAATTTACATTGTAAAGAAAATTAAATCTACCTCAGCAGCAGTTACTTAGCAATGCAACTGTTTCTGTTGTAAGCACAACTTTACCACCTACTCCCAAAAGACCACTTTAAAAAGCTGTATTAGATTCATCCACCTAACCTTACTTTTGCTAAATCCATGTTTTACTTCTGGGGAAAGGTTAGCAGCTTTTCCTTGTAAACAGTGGATTTACAGCATCTTTTGAAGCAGAGATAGAGCAGAGGATGCCACTGCTTCTCCTCAAAGATCAGGATCTACCTTTCACCAGTACTGAACATCAGATTCACTACACCTTAACACATCTCTTAGTAACCTTTTTTAAAAAAACACTACTACTAAGCCACACAAATACCTGCTTACACTTCCTTTGTTGGTTTAGAAACTAGGTCGTTGTGTGCCACTTAAAACGTTTTGCATTTTGCATAACAAAGCTCAAGTTAGATATAAAAGTTGGGAGTTGGTAAAACTGAGAAATGCAATTTCCTTTAAACAGAACATGCCCGGTTACCTTATCGGACTCCAGAGTTTCGACATGAATACCTTTTGGATATCTACATCAAAATAAATGGAAAGTAAATATAAGCAGTTGTTAATTTGGCATTTAGCAGACTGAAACCACAGCAGTGATTCACTAATTTAATGTTTCACTATTACTATAAGTCTTAAGTGCAAAAGAACTATTAAAAGTTCCTTTAAAACTTAAAATAAGGGCAAATCTGAAGCAATGGACCAGTTCACTTGTCCTCCTCACACTACCTAACTGTAACTAGCACTAATGTGTATTTTCTTATACAACTTCCCATCCTATTGCTCTAGAACCTGTAACTTCCTATTTTAGTAATATTAAGCACCAGCATCTAGATATTTTAACACCATCTAGAATTTCTGCTTTTGAGAAATCCAAACCCAAAACACTGGTGAGAAAGCTCTCCTTTACTTGCAGCCACAAGACAGCTTCTTCAGTGACTGCATGCCTTCAATACACCACTTAATCTAGGTTTTACAAATGACCCTAAACTTCCTGCTCCAGTAGGAAATATTAATACAGATCTCATTACCTCTGTTACAGGGTTGCATCACTCCACCACAATCACATTAAATACCAGAGTACTGCCATATACAAAGCCACGGAACATCCAACTGATAGCAAGGTTTCAGAATATTGCCTTTCACTGCTTAACAAGTAGATATTACTCTGATATTCCCATTATAATAAACTAACCACGATGGTGTAACCAGGGCAGAACCAGCATGTTTCCTTTGTCCCTTGGCTACTACTATAACTAGTACTAGAGAACACATACTAGGGTACTGTTGTGTCCTTTCCACCTTGACTTCTCACACAGCTTTGAACCTAGACCTCACTTCTAAGCTGTTTTGTGTCATGGACCTTGGACGTACCAAAACACTTGCACAAGAGAACAACAGACAAAACGACCTGTGAAGAGTTCAGGACACAGTCAGCCAGTAACCTCACTGTCTGCTGCTGTCATTATCTCCATGCTAACTTCACAACTTCACTTCCTCTCACCTATCCACACACTGTACACAGCTGTATGCACAGAAAGCAACACAGCTAATGTTAAAAAAACCCAATTCATTAACACACTCTTCTATCCACTGAGAGAAGTGTCAGACAGACATAACACTACGTGCTACTGGAAGCTATGGATATTCAATCAATGTATTAAAAAATCCACACAAAAAAAGTTGTCAGTAACACCTCTTTTTCTGATCAGTTCTCAAGCTCCCTCTGAGACTTCACTTGATAGAGAGAAGCTTCATTTTATCCAGTTCCAGTGTAAGAGTGACAGATCCTGTTGCAATGCTGGATTAACTAAATGTACAAAGACAGGTTTCCACTGTAGCTTCCACATTTTACTAGTGCAGTCAGAGCAATGACAATCTCATCTCTACAGCTTTACAGTTTCTCCCAAGGCCTTAAGGGGTATATTTGGGTAAGGGAAGGGGATAAAGACATGAAGGGAGAAGAGAATTACTACTAGACCTGGTATTTTTAAGTCATCAGAAATGCTTATCCTTAGCACCTAAGTGGAAGCTATAAACATACCAATTCCTACCATAGAACTAGTAGTTTTGCAGTAAAGCCCACAATCTGTATAAGCACGTGCACTTTTTGTTCTTTAAAAAATTCAGTTGCATTTGTTACATCATTCTTAGCTGTGCTGTTCTATTCACAGATTGTAGGTAGGAAAGATAAAATAAATACTAAGCTTTAATATATTCAACTGAATTATCAAAAAATAGTTTAAAGCAATTTATCTTCAGAACACTATTAAAAGTCTACTCTTAGAGGAGAAAAAAAGTCTAAATGAATCACCTGAGATTAATTAGTTCAGATCTCACCCAGAGTTCTTATCAGAAATACTAAAAATACGTAGTAAGGCAGCATTACCAGTAACTTACTTCCAGCTCAAGGTCTGATAAATTAATTTCCTCTGAAATCTAAAATAAAAAGACAATTGTGTTACTAATACTCCTCTTACAAAAGTGATTCGCAGTTATGATGTTCAGTTAAAGCCAATTCCATGTTTTAAAACAAATGCACTGCTACCTGAACCTGTAGGCTTGGAAGGTTTTCAGTGAATTCTGACATTCAGCTGCCAAGCTGGCACTTGCATCATTTTGTACAGCTACCCTAAGCAAACATTCTGCAGTCACGATTTCTGAATGTAGATAAGGGATGTCATCTTACCCCCAGCTTCACAGTATTCTAGTATTTCTAAAATCAGTATAGGTTTAGTTTTTGTTTGGTTTTGTTGTTGGGTTTTTTTTAATAACTGTACTCTCCAAACAGCTGGACTCCAAAGCTAAACAGACCTTGGGAAGGAGGCCTGCTAAGTGCAGTTTCAATACACAGTATGAGCTCTGAACAATTTATAGCTCAACAGATTTGAGAGATCTGTTTATAAAATGCACATCCAAGGCTTATGGAGCACTTGAGCAAAAGGAGGCTCATATATGCATGACACTTAGCTATACTTGATATGTTGTCACTACAGGCTGAAGTTATGGCTCGTAAACCAGAGTGCGACATCCACACACCACATTTTTTCAACCTTCACAGACTAGTCACATGTAGATTTTGCTACAGTTGGCCCAAGTAAAGATATTCTGCTTCCTTCTGATTTCTCTAATTCTACATGGCCAAAATAGGTAATTTTTTTATAAGATATGCAATTGCAGAAACTGACCCTGTACATGGCTCCAGTTCCAAACTTTCATTTTCTTCATTCTTTAATAAGTCTTCTATCTGTTCCCTGGAAGAAATGGATTATTTGCTTCTATATCCACTGTTTTATTTTTACAATGTTTACAGCTCTTCCCAAAAGACATGAAAACACAACAAAAAGAGAACCATTTCACAACTGGTGAACTAATAATAATAGCTTAAACCACAGTGACATGTATGTTGATGTTTTAGTTCCAACAACGTCAGAGGATATTAAGCAATCTTACTTACACTACTTTGTCAATGAATTTTTTTTGCTCATCAGGAATTGTTACAGGACACTTTGTGGCATTAGGAGAAAGGTATGACAGAGATCCTGCACCATTGGCCTGAGAACGTTTTTCATCATACTGTTCCCTTAGCTGTCTTTCTTCTTCCTGATTTAAATAGGGAATTCCTAAACAAACAAAAAGATACTTAAAAGCTCATCATAATTAGAAGCAAATTAGGGATATATGATTTAGCAAAGACATTACTAACCAAGCACATGCCAGTGTTACACCCCTGAAGGGTCAATTCATATCCTTATATCCCTTCATTCATCTGTTCTAGATCACACCCTACCTGTGTCTACACAGGCTTCATTCCAGCACATCCCAGATTAGCTGGTACCGCTGGACTCTTAAGAGCTATGTGCCTCATCTGCACAAGGCATGAGGCCGAGGACTGCACAGCTCTAGACTGCAATTGCAAAAATATTTAGCACTCCTCTTCCTTGCTATCTGCATCACTTTAACAATAGACTGCAGCAGCACCCAGTACAATACCCCGGTATCTTTCCTGAAACACTACTACTGGTCCACTACACAGCTATGTAACTTGCTACTCTACCTTTAGCCAACAAACAAAAATAAACAACCAGGCACTTACCACAATAGGAATTCCATTCTGTTCAATCTATACAATGCATTTTTGGAAAGGAAGCAACTATCAGAACAACTGTGTATCTGATAATAATTCTAAGAAATTCATTTTTTGTTGTGAGGATATCACAAATGGCTGCATTTTTCCTTTTGAAGAAAATGCTCTCTACAACTACCTACAAGGAGGCTGGTGTTGGTCTCTTCTCCTAAATTACTAATGATTAAACAAGAGGAAATGGCCTCAAGTTGCATCAGGGGAGGTTCAGATTGGATATTAGGAAGAAATTCTTCACCGAGAGAGTGGCTGGACAACAGAACAGGCTGCCCAGGGAGGCAGTGGAGTCACCATCCCTGGAGGGGTTTGAAAAAAACAAGTGGATGTAGCACTTGAGGCCATGGTCTAATGAACAGAGCGATGTTAGGCTGAAGGCTGGACTCGATGATCCTAGGGGTCCTTTCCAACCCTAATGATTCTATGATATCATAAATTCTGCAGACAAGAAAAAAGAAACAAAACAACAAACAACTTACCATTGCGAAAAACTTTATTAAAATCAAATCCTTGGCTTGCTAAAAAATCTATACTCGAACTCTGAAACAAAAGAAAGTAGCTTTATAATTGGCAAGAGTACTCGATGCATAAAAAGATCAATTTGGTTATTTTTACACTTTTAAAGAGATTACACAAACTCCAAAGCCAAGCGCAACGAAGTTTGTGACCCTAAAGAAGCGACAGAGTTTAGGCTACGGTCTTTGTTACTTATTTACAACCTCTGTAACATACAGGAACAATAAATACACTAAAGGGATAAAGATGAAAGAATGAGCTCTGTGAAGAGAGGAAACTAAAGAAAGCAAAATGTGGTTTGGGAGAACAAATCTGAGACCAGAAAAATGCTGGCAGTAGCCTGGGAATCAGTGAAAGTGAGATAAGCAGACGGGAATAAAGGATCAAACAGAAAAAGCAAGAAAGCAGGAAGTCAGACAAGAAAGGGGAAAGAAAAGGGGAGAGAGGGAAAAAAAAAAAAAAAAAAAAGAAAAAAAAAGAGAGAGAATCATCTTGCCAGGTTTGGAACATTATCTCCAATTCCAGAAACCACACATTGTAATGTGTAACAAGAGTTAAAAACTGAAGTCAAAGCTATTCCCTTAAAGCTCATTTTTAGAGATTGCTCTTAACTGATGCTTATTTCTTTTATAAGAAAACAAAACAACAACAACTAAAGACCAAAATGAAATGCAGAAAGTTATGTTTTATGTGCGACAGCCTTTTAACCTGTTAAAAGAACTAACCACTTCTCCCTCTACATTGAGGTAGAGTTCTCCTGGAAATATGTTTTAGAAGTTTGCTGCAGGTATAGCTCGACCAAACAAAATTAAACTTTTTTTCTACTAACCTGACAGACAAACTTGACATCTGGTGAACTTCTGTTAAAGGGTTTTGGAAAAATATAGAAATTAAATGACTTCGTTATATACCTGTTAAAAAGATGAGTTGTATGTCAATACAGCTTATCAATATTACTTAAAGAAATCCTCAGTTAAGAAAACAAGGAATAAGAGAATAACATACTTTTCTTCTGTGTGATCGTATTTAAAAGTGCAAAGGCCAAACTGAAAGAGCAAAAAATCCATGGAATGCTGCAAAGGAAAGGAAAATTTTGCATGAGAATAAAATTCATACACATTTAAATATAACTGGGGTGAATCCACCATAAATAAAAAAAAATACTCTCCATTTCAAAATTAAGCAAATCTGAATCCTCTCGACCAACACTTGTTCTGTTGGTAATTTGGAAGTAAATACACCAGAGTTTCTTCAGCTAGACTTCATCCCCATTTAATCATCTTGGTAGCACCCAAAGATGATTTGTAGTATGCACTTCCACTCTGTAAATGGAGAGGAACGGAGGGAAGTCCCGTATCTCTCCACCTGCTGCTCACACATAAGAGGTGCTGCACCTAAAGCAGCCGCTGGGTCTCCTTTTCAATGGTCATTTACATTCCCATAGCGCGGGATCGGGCTGCGAGGGACACTGTAGAGGTTTTGAATGCACGCAGTAACACATTTAATGCTCCTCTGATTCCCAGGGATAATGTGATAGATGCACTAGCAGTCACTTGGCACTTCATAGTCCTGTCCTCTAGTATTTCACAATCACCACCGCAGTTTAACACAACTGCGAGTGTGTGAGAAAAGAAACAAGCACTGTGGCCTCGTCGGGAGGCCCGTTCCTCCTGAGAACAACACATAAGATTATTCAGTTCTACGATAGGGAAAAAAATAATGTGTGGCCACAGGGAGATAGAAAATCAGTCCTCTTAAAATCATAGAACAGTTTGCATTGGAAGGGTCCTTAAAGATTATCTAAGTCCGAGCTCCCTGCCGATGGCAGGGACACCTCCCACTACAGCAGGTTGCTCAAAGCCCCATCCAGCCTGGTCTTGAACACTTCCAGGGATGGAGGCATCCACAATTTCACTGGGCAACCAGTTCCAATGCCCCACTGCCCTCACAGTGAAGGATTTCTTCCTAATATCTATTCTAAATCTACCCTTTTTCATTTGAAACTGTTACCCCTCATCCTACCACTACTCTCCCTGGTAAGAGTCCTTCCCATATTCCTGTTGGCCCATTTAAGTGCTGCAAGGCGTTCTCTGCTCTGGGCTGAACAACCCCATCTCCCTCAGCCAGTAGATACCTCAGCAGAGGTGCTCCAGCCCTCTGTAATCTTTGTGGCTCCCCTCTGGAGCCACTTCAACAGGTCCATGTCTTTCTTACACTGGAGGCCACAGAGCTGAAAGGGGTGGGGTTTTATGAGAGCAGAGGAGCAGAACCATCTCCCTTGACCTGTTGGCCATGCTGCCCTTGATGCAGCGCAGGATGTGATTGGCTTTATGGACTGCAAGTGCACACTGCCAGGTCACATTCAGTTTCTCATCCACCGACACACCAAAGTCCTTCTCAGGGCTGCTCCCAGTCCTCTCATTGCCCAGCCTGTATTTGTGCTTGGGATTGCCCTGTCCCATGTGCAGGACCACGTTCTTGGCCTTGTTAGCCTTCATGCAGTTGGCACGAGCCCACCTCCTGAGCCTGTCAAGGACACCACTCCCCTCCAGCACGTCAGCCGCACCACACAGCTTGGTGGTGGTGTCAGACTTGTTGAGGGTGCCTCAACCCACTGTCCACGTCACTGACAGAAGTGTTAAACAGCACCCGTCCCAGTACCAGTCCCTGAGGAACACCACTTGTCCCTGGTCTGCACCTGGACAGCAAGACATTGACTGCAAGTCTCTGAGTGGCATCATCCACCCAGTTCCTTATCCAATGAGTAGCCCATTCAACCCATTCATGGATCTCCAGCTGAGAGACGAGGATGTCGTGTCAAACCCATTGCACAAGTCCAGGTCAATAACCTTCGAGTATAAAGATCAAAAATACCAATAATTGGGTTAATTAGTTAAGTTCTAAGAAGGTGGCAACAAAGAATTTGGGGCTGGCCTGTGATGCACCAGGCCTATTACAAAGAACAACAGAGACTGACTGCGCCCGCAGAGCCTGAATTGACAGCTACCCTGAAGGTCTCAGAGGCCAATACTCATCCAGATGAACAGGATATGGCATTCAACAGCTTCATCAACAACGTGGATAAAGGGAGAGAGTGCACCCTCTGTAAGTTTGCTGAGGATACAAACTGGGCTGGGTGGCTGATGCACTGGAAGGCTGTGCTGCCATCCAGTGAGATCTGGGCAGGCTGGAGAGCTGCGTGAAGGGAAACTAATGAAGTTCAACAAGGGCAAGCGTAAAGTCCTATACCTGGGGAGGAATAACATCATCCACCAGTACAGGTTAAGGGTCAATCTGCTGGAAAGCAGCTCCATGGAGAAGGACCTCAGAATCCTGGTGGACAGTAAGTTATCCACGGGCCAGTAACGTGCCCTTGTGGCCAGGAAGGCCAGTGGTATCCTGGGGTGCATAGAGTGTGACCAGCAGGTTGAGAGAGGTTCTCCTCCCCTTCTATTCTGCCCTAGTGAGACCACATCTGGACTACTGTGTCCAGTTCTGGGGTCCCCAGTTCACGAGGGACTGGGAAATAGTGGAGAGAGTCCAACAGAGGCTATGAGGATGATGGACTGGAACATTTCTCTTATGAGGAAAGGTTGAGAGACCTGGAGCTGTTTAGCCTGGAAAAGATAAGACTGAGAAGGGATCTTATGAATGTTTACAAATATCTGAAGGGTGGGTGTCAAGTAGAAGGAGCCTGTCTCTTTTCAGTGGTGTCCTGCGAGAGGACAAGGGGCAGCAGACACAAACTGGAACACAGGAAGCTCCTGCTCACCATGAGGAAAAATGTCTTCCCTGTAGGGTGACAGAGCCTGGAACAGGCTGCCCAGAGAGGTTGTGGAGTCTCCTTCTCTAGAGACTTTCAAAACCCACCTGGATCTGTTCCTGTGTGGCCTCCCCTGGGTGTTCCTGGGTTGGGGGTTGGACTCAGTGATCTCCAGAGGTCCCTTCCAAGCACTACTGTTCTATGATTCTATGATCCTCTAGATTCTTGGATGCTCTTCAGAGACTGGACTCTACTTTTATAGTTTCCTTTAGTGTTGAGGTTTGGGTTTTTTTTGCCCCAAAGGGTTTTGGTTTATCTTTAGCTACAGCCTCCTCACCAGTTTTTGCCATTTTTTCTCCCAGTTTCCCAGCAGGAGCACTAACCAGTAATGCCCTCATTCTGCAATGTCTCTTAACAGAGTATTAGTAAACAGCATTTATCAGCTCCTTGGGCACTTCAGGTAAACAGTGCATGCTGAGTTGCTTCACATTTCTCTCTCTTACAGAGAAATTCCTCTTACAGAGAGTTCCTCCCTTACAGAAAATAAATAAATGAATCAACAAATAAAAAACAAACACCAAACCCAAAACATCACCGTTTTGACCCTCCAACACCACGCGAGACAACACGTTCATCTGGCTGTGTTTCAAAACTCTTTCCACATCCTCCAGTGCAGCAATGTGTCTTGAGAAGGATGGACACGTGGCCCATCCAGACTCAGCACTGCCTTGACTCATCTCCTTGACATGGCCCCTCAGGGCTGGTTATACCAGGGCAAGCCCAGACATGCCAAGGCAATACTGGGTCTGGATGGGCCACAGGTCCATCATCTCAAGATACACTGCTACAGTCCAGCACCTTTTTAGTGCGTGCTGCAGCAGTGGTGGTGGCAGCTGGTCCTTAAGTTCTTTAGAGGCAGTACATGCTGGCAGGGGGAGGCAGCTTGGGAAGGAGTCTAGTCCTGATGTAGTTTCTCTGACACTGAATTTCTCTCTTAGCCAGCCCCCCTTTGCACTGATAAATTTTAACATTCTCCACATCCTTTCACAGGTTCTATACATCTACTCTTGCACAAGGAATCACATCTGTCTGTCCTGACCATGACTTGTTCAGGTTTAATGCACCGCACCCCAATTCTTGCGTTAGTAGAAACGATCAAACAAGCAATCCCCATGTGCACTATGCAACTCAATTTTACAGACCTGTCACAGTTCCCTCTATTGTCTCCATTCTGAACTGGAGGATTTCTAACCTTTTTCCAGCATTTATTTTAGCCAAGGTCAACACTTTACCTTTTTAAGTTTCTGATACCTTTCCTCTGGAGTGTCAAAGCCATTGGTTAACGCACTAACAGAAGGCCCATCACTGATCCCTGAAAAAGCAGAACATATTTTGCTTTGAGTAAGCTTTTTAACATTATCCACAGCAAAAAAAATGCAACAACTGCCAATGTAAGAAAAAAATGTTTTCACTTAAAGTACATGTTAAGATTATTTCAGTTGAGAAAGATTTTCTACAGCATAAAAGTATGCACATTAGTGTACAAGCCACCCAGCTCAATGGTAGTTGTCTGGCAGTAACGCTCTGCTGCAAAAGCTGTCACTCTAGTCCCTACTCCGTGTAATAATAACATGAAAGATCTACCAGTAACATAATGTTGAGGGGTCTTTGCAACACAACGCACGATGTCAGACTCAGCCCAGGAAGAACACTGTCCAGAGTTATCGACGAGCTCAGTCACCTTAAGCAGTACATAAAATCAGCTGTGTTTCCATAAGCGCCACATCCTGATCTTGATCACATTTATGTTTCATGGTCGGTTGAACTCAGTACCCACAGCTAAAGCAATTAAGTTGTCTCTCCAACGCATAGGCCCTACGGGGTTTAAAAATTCTTTCTGCTGTCTTTCCCTGTCCAAATGCTTGCAAGGCCTCCCATATCCATCACAAAACCTTGCTTTCATGACACACGCAAAAGCTGGATTTTTTTTTCCCTGAGCTGCAGCTGAGAATCAATTAACGTGTTAAAAGAGAGCGTAGAAGCAGCATGAGCATGGGTGGGTTAATCATTTTGTGGTAGACTCAGCTTTTTCCAAGCCAACACCGGGATACATCACACGAGCAAGCTCAGGCAGCTGGGACCCCGCACAGACATCGCCAGCAGGCGCGACTCTACCTGAAAACTCTCCATCAATTGCCAGGAAGTCCGACTCCTCGACGGCTTCATATACTTTCTTTAGATTATCCTTAAAATCTGCGGGTAAAGGGGTAAAGCACACCTGAGACTACTAACGGCTTCCCCTCGCAGCCTGCCCCTCCTGCGGCTGGCAGAGGCGGCCCGTGCCTGTCGGTGG
>JANHFX010019482.1:111653-152710 GCA_027560015.1 Chloroceryle amazona | reverse complement strand
TCGGCCCCCCGGCCCCATCCCCACGTTGCCAGCATCTGTGCGTCACGTCATGCTCCGAGGTGCGGCGTTGCTGTACAGCCTGCCAGAATGGGGGCATTGATTCTGACCGGATGATGAAATAGTTATGTTGTGACTAACTGGGATTCATCGGCTGGAAAAATTTAACGATTTGGAAGAAAATGTTTCTACCTTGTTATTACTTAATAATAATGTTTTGTGGATGCAAATGTATCTTCGCCTCCCAACGCGTGCCAAGCACATCTAAACTCCCTTCTTCATTTCTTACTGGCGGCTGTTGAACAGGCGATAAAGGATTCATAGTTCACCGTACCCCTCCCACGTTCTCCCTGAGAACAGTGGAACTGTTGCTTAACTTCCATATGGGAAAATATATATGTTACAGCAAAATAGCGGGAGGTTCTGGACAGTGAGAATCCGTTTCCCTTCTTTCATCACCTCCAGAAGTCAATTTATTATTTCACGTTTCGGTTCTCAGTAGAAGCACCTGTGATTACAATAACTTGTTTACAATTAAACTTGTGTATAATGGAAGACACTGAAATATATTCACTAGAATCAGAAAGGATACTGCCTTGGGGAGGTCGTTGGCCTTTGAAGTAAGAGAAAGGAGGAGGGAGAGCAGCAGGGGCTTTGTGGGGAGCTGGGGGAGGCACATGTCTTCAGACACTTCAGAAATAGAGCTTTGATTTATCTCTGTTATTTGTTAAAAATAGGGAACGGTCCTCCTTGTTGAAATGCAAGGTATTGAATAGCTGAGTATGATCATAGTTACTTTTTTAGAAGACAGAAGGATACTTTTCTCTGCACATCAAAGCACAGAGACAATAATTTCATTTCCAATGTCCCTGCAGTGATGTTTTTCTCAGCTGACCAACAAGCTGAGGCTTGCTCAATTTCTCAGATTTTTGGTTTTTTTTGAGAGTTTTCTCAGATGCTTGGTCTCCATGCCTTAGGAGCAAATAAGTTTGAGACCCTGTTTTTGCATTTAAGCTACTGACCATTGTCACTAAATGTGTCACTGGAAGTGTATTTGCGGGAAAGAAAAGAGCACAGAAGTTAAGAAATCCAATGAATATGAACAATCTGTGGGCTCCAGGAAACCTAAAATGAAATAACTGAGAGACAGTTTTGCTTCTGGTTCATCTGTTTGTCTGACGGACGAGCAAAGACTTTCAGTGTTTCATATAACTTGAGGCAGTTACTGGAGGTGGACATTGAGTCACCTTGGTTCCCTCTATAACAGTAAGAGCGTGCTGACAGTGGGAGGCATGGACAAGGGTGTTCACGGGCACCACAGCAAAAAATCCGATGGGATGCATCTGGATTGAGGCCTTTACAAAGATGGGGTTTGTGTGAAGCTGATTGAGATGCTCGGTCCTTGCTCAGCTCCTCTACTGAGGGTTCTGTTGGTGTGAGCTGGGGAGCACTGTGGAAGGAGGTGGAGCCGCTGCTTTCTGACCACCTGCTTTGGAAATAGGCGCTTCATTTTCTAGAGTGGCCAGGTTATAGCCATCATCCTCCAGCACTTAAATACAATACAGTTAAGGTGTAAAGAATGTTTTTGTTTCACAGGCTGATAATTTTTTTGGGCGCTTTGGTGGCATGTGATCTAAAGCCAATCTGTTCTTCATACCTTATAAAATCTTGAGAGTGCAAAACAGAGGAAAACCAAAGGAGCTTTCTGACGTGGACTTTTTGGTAGCCCAGCTTTTGTCACAACACAGATATTCTCAGGCAAAATGAGGTCTGGAGTCATGTTGCAACCTACAAACGCTGCATGGGAAAGTGCTGGTGGGATGCAGGGGGACGCCACGGGTAACTGCTTCAGTGACTCCGGTGGGATGGATGGGACAATACCCCGGCGAAGCTCTCAGCAGATCAAATGCGCTGCCTGCTTTCATCGCAGCAGCCAAGATAGCTATCACTCTCCAGACGTGCAGTTGGCACGGGAATGCCGAGAGCCTTGTCAGAAGAGAGGGTGAAAGAAACTGTCTTTCAGCGTGGTCATTTTTCCTTCACCTTGAACTTTTTCAGCAGCTGTTAATAAAGTTTGAATAATGCAGATATCTGTTAAAGGGAGAGGAAAAGAAAACCAAAACACAACCAACAAAAAAACAACCCAAACCTGATGTGATAGTTGGAAACAAAATTATGTGAAAATATTTTTCTGGTTGTTCCTGCTTGCATGTTTTATAATTTCAACTGTTTGTCAGTGTTCAAGTTGCCAGGATAACTTGCTGCATTCCTTCAGTAATGCAGTAAAATGATGTCCTTCAAACTTGTTAACTGAAGGCTTCAGAAACACAACTGGGGAGACAAAAGTATGTTGTTTCAAAACAGGACAGTATCAAACAAACCATTCATTTTAAAGTTAGCAGAAAATAGAGACTGTCTGCAGGTGGTCTTTCATGTTGTGATTTTGAGACCTCTGTTTTCAAGAAGGAATATGAGCAAGCGGGACCAGCTGTCCCGGTAAATATGTACTGGAGGCAATATCCTGCATCCACTGAGGTGCTTGGATTAACCCGTTTCTGCGAGAGCTGCCCTCCTCGGCAGTGCTCTCAGCATTTCAAATGTACAGAAAGTTTTAATGGCAGAGTGTGTGCAACTGGAAGGCAGCGTGTCTGTACTGCTCTAGCCGCCTTCCGACACCTACCTGATGCCAGTAAGCGCAGAGCTACGGTTGTTTTGCCATTAACTTATTATCCACGAGAGCCTGTGGGAGCTTGAAGACTTATTTTTCTCTAAAAGCACAGTTGTTTCTTGCATATGCTTTTTTCTAAAGCTGTTAGGGTTTTGTCTACTGCCCGTGGTTTTGTTTCAGCCTTACTAATAAGGTCATTTAGCTTTGATGTTTTAACTGTTCTAGAATAATGTTTTCAGAACAAACTTTAAAAAAGAGATTGTGTGTTTAATGCATACAGATAGGATCCAGAAAATTAAGATTTTACTTTATTATTCTGCCAAACTTTACATGCATTTCTTTTTAAAGTATAATGTAAGATTTTAAACACTAACAGTTGCTTGTCTTGGAGCATAAGCTGGTAATGAGATTGTTTAATGACGATAATAATAATAAAAAATAAGGAAGTTAGACTGTAGCATTTAAATCCTTCTATTACTTGTCTGGTTTTTCCTTGTGTTAAGAATGTGGGATCCCTTAAATGCATCTCTGAAACTGTTTTGTTCTTTCAAAAAGCTCAGTGAGGTTGGTTTCTACAACTTCTTCACATCGTTTTGAGATTATAACCTGATAGTGGATTGTGGTCTGTATCCCTGTTGTGTAATCAGTTCAAAATACAAAGTGGAAGCTTTAGATGCATGCTTATAGATTCATGCAAGTATTAAAAGTGAAAGATCATGGTTTACATTGAAGGAAAAATGCATTCAGTTAAGTCCAGCTTCAGAATACCAGACATTCATTAAACATTTGTGGTTTTGTTTACACCTTCGATTTTTCTTTTCCTTCAGCAGCTCGTTATAAATGTAAAAAAAAAAATAAATTCTTAGCTGTGTGCCAGCAAATACTTTGATCAAGACTGACCTAAACCATTAGACCAATAGAGTAGAAAATCAGCTTGTTGGCAGATCTCCTCCATTTATCGTTTTCTTGGTTCAAGATTTCTTGTGTTTGGGGATGGAAAGCTGAAAAGACAGACCACGGCAACATTTGTTGCAGTCTGTGGGGGTGGATGAGCATGTCCCAAGGTCAGTTCCATAGGTGCAACAAGAGGCAACAGATAAACTCTCTTTTTACCATACTAAGCCAGCCCGCAGAACAGACTTGCAAGAGATCTTGGGTTGAGAGCTCAGTTTTCCCTCTAACAGTTGATAGTGCAAGAAATGTTCTTATTAAGATGTTTCATGATGTCCTAGGCAAGAGAAAGGTATCTTTCTATTACAGGATTTTAGGTCTGCATTCATGTGCCTATATATAACATATAATACATTATGTTAATGAAGATTTCAATGTCATAGACCCTAATCACTGGCTCTAAAAAAAGCATAACTGGTTTGCTTAGCTGTGTGCTAGGTGGTTTCAATGCCTCTAGGGATTCACCTTCCTGGTGAGGAGGGAAGCACAAGATTTTGGGGTCTTTTATTTGTGTATTTGACATTATTTGTGTACTAAATCATTCTGCCTTCAGTAATCCGTTTAGTTGAATGAGAAGTTGCAAGATGCATGTGCAAGCTCTTTGAGGAATAATCGGTAATATTCAGGCTTCTCTAATTAGGAGAAAATTAGAAATAGTACTAAAAGTTTTAATGGCTTCTTCTCCACTTCCTTGGTGTATTAATCCTGTTATTTTTTTAATCTTCAAATCTGCTTTCAACCTCAGGCTGTTCTTTGGGGTTTGTGACAGCTCTGTGTAGAATTGTGTTCTCGCTTTCCAGTCTCTTTGGGTGAGTAGCCAGGTTTGAGGATCTGTGTGACCACTGGAGAGATTGTTTATAAAATTCTTCGAAACTTATTTCTATTTAGAAATCAAGGTTGGAAAAGGCCTTTAAGATCATTGCGTCCAACCGTTAACCCTACTCTGCCAAGTCCACCACTAAGCCATAGCCGCAAGCACCACATCTATGCGGCTTCTAAACGCGTCCAGGGATGGTGACTCAACAGCCCCATTTGAGATGACTCCAAAACCAGTATGCACATCCTGGCTACATGAAAACGTACCAGCTTGCATGTCTGTGCAGAGCTGGTGTAGGAGATGTTGCACGCTGCTTGAAATTGGTCCTGCAGTTCACCTTTTATGAGCCCATCAGGTTAAACAAAAAAATGTGCCTTCACTGCACCTATTTCAGTGGGTCCATTATCTCGAATGACATGCTACGAAGGTATCTTACTTAGCAGGCTGGTTCACATTACCTGAAATTCAAGCTGATTATTAGAAACTGCAAGACAAGTCAGGTTAAAGTATAATTTTAGCTGCCTAACTCAGAAACAGCAGCTGAAATTGCCCACTCCTCATGCTTTTCCATGTTGTCTGTCTGATTCTGTATCTAGCATCGCTCCTCTAGCTTTTCTTGATCTCGCTGTCGTCTTGACTTTTGGGGCAGTGCTCTTAATTTTCTCACTCTATCCATAATATGAAATACACGGTTACAATGCATATTGATCCCGTACGTGTGCCCAGCATGTATTTAGAATGTGGTGAAAATGCTAATTAATACCAAAGGGAACTTGAACACCTATTGAACTCTTAAGACACTGGATTTTTCTTTTCCATAAACACCTGCTCGCTGTGTAGATACAATGCACTGTGCTTTAGAACAGCTTGTCTCTGTTTATGGATTATTTTTTTAATGAGAAACGGAATCTTTCGATTTCCAGTAGAAGTGGAATCTCTTGACTTCAAAGCCTTTCAGACCATCCTTATTTCATAATGTTTGATCTACAGAGCGGTCACATACTCTTCTTCTGGAGACTTCAGTTACTGTTGCCCTGATGCCAAAATGGTGATGCTCAACCATCTGAGGAATCCTAAACATGGAGTGGGGATAGTTCCTAGGAACTGCGTGCTTTTGCCGTGATTTTCTATAACAGCACAGATTTCCTAATTCTTTACATATGTCATAAGTATTTGCATAAAATCTCCACTGAAATTCTGAAATGAGATTTTATAATAAATGCCAAAATACCTTTTTATTTACAAAAGAGACAAGGTGGTTGGTAAACATTCTGCAGCTCGACAGAAGTGCACTGGAACGAGACTGCTGAGTATTTAATTTGTTTCATGTGCAACTGTCACCGTTAATAGCTTGGACATAACTAAAAGCTCTGCTCATTCAAAAGACAACAATTAATAAACAAGATTAATTTTTAAATACCAAAGGAGAAGCCTTTAGCTATTTTGAAAAACGTGTAGATAATTTTCTATGTGTGTACGTGTAAAAATAAATGGTCATGTCTTGAAAAAGTGTTTCTATACTTATTCCCATTTTTACAGAGAGTCATTTAATATAAATAGAAATTAGGGGAATAATGTAGCTTTAAACAATTTTCCTATACAACAATACAGTGTATGTGTTTTGGTACCACTTGCAGGAAGGCTACTGTTTAGGAGGGGGCTGAAAATTTGCCTGGTTTTGTTCTTTTGGGTTTACTTCTTTTTTTACATTTGAAAAAAGCATAATCAGTTCTGACTGCTTTCTGTGGGTAACACCTTGGGTGATTTTCTGAATTTTTTTTTTTTAAATTTTATTTTCGCTACTAAAAAAAACCCTACCCAGGGACCGGTGGCAGGGTGGAGACAACCTTCAACCCAACTGTCACGCTGCACCTGCTGGATTTACAGCCTTTCTGCTTGGCCTGTTGCAGGCGGCTGTGTGTCCAACATGACTCCAACATCTAACAGCTTCCACAGCTCCTGTGCTTTGCTTGTCGTCTTCTATCATGCTTTGCCAGTTTGCTTTGGAAATGCGCCTGCTGCTGCATGTGCAAGATGATTGCAAATCATCCTCTCCATGTCTCGGTAAAAACCAGGAAATGAAACAGAAGTGTTTTATAAGAGCTTGAATATTTTTCACATGCATTAAATATTCCTGCTGGGCACACTAGCTTTTACTTATGTGGCTCTCTTAGCTTGTACCTAGCCAGTAACATGACTTTCTGAGCTGGACCGGGGGTGCAGGTAGATGGCACTGAATGGTGCTAACCCAGTACAGACCATCATTGGAAACTTCATACTTTATTACAATGCATCATTAGAAGGGATACTGTTACTTTTTTAAACAGCACTCTACAATGGAGCTTTTGCTTAACACACAAAAATATCATCTTGTGCAAGCCCTAGACACAAACCAGAGACATACTGAACTCAGAGGGAAACTGCTGGTCAGAGACTCAATTCCAGCTGTTCCTGAGCCGTGCTTGTGCCCCAACACTTGAGAATGGGTTTGTCGGTGTGGCTGGAACTCTGAATGCCTTTGATTTAGTAATGCCATTTATTTAGTAACTGCTGACCTATTTAACATTCCTAATGAAGCATATTAACACCTTCTCTTCTGGCTTAATTTGTGTGTGCCTGTGTTATCTTATGCTGCTGGGACTGTAGCATTTTCTTCTGACTAGAGGAAGTTTCAATCCAGTTGGTACACTAACCAAGTTTGGACTTTGATTTTAGGTTCTGGAAGCTTGGAATCATCTAGAGCACCTCTTCTAGAGTTGTAGTCCTCAGTGTTATCATGGAAGTAAATTTCAAGAAAATTAAGTTGAGGATAATTAGTAGATTATTCCCCTGAGATGAACTTGCACTGCTTGCGTTGGAAACAGTCCCAAGCATTAGAAAACTTGGGTAGAGAAAAAACATCTTTATATACAGGAGTAACTGAACAAATGCAATTTGGATCCATCTCAAGGTGGTTAGTTTTACAGGTACTTGGTAATGGCAAACTCTTAAACCCTTCGGATCTTCTTAGTCCGGTCTCTACTCTGGCTCATGAAATCGTGTTTATTTTGTAGTACCGTTTGTTGTACATTGTGGCTGATGCAGTTGTGGAGGACCTCTGTAAACAGCGAAGTATTTCTGAGGAATGACAGGTATTTAATGTGAAGCTGACAGGCAAAATCCCCTCCTTTTAGGGGCTGCAGAAATCAGTGAACAAACTCCTTAAACAAAGGTTCATTAGTAGATCTCCACAAAGGCTCACTCCTCTCTAGGTTTGCAGGCTGGTTTCTCTACCAGCTGCCTGGAGCTTGAGTGTTCCCAGAGATGCTCAAGCAGGAGAGGATGGACACAGCCAAAGTGCCTGCCTGAACCAAGGCTAGGGCTCCTTATTAAATGCTTTCAGCCCATACGGGCGGCGTATCCCGCTCCCAGGGAACTCCTGCTGCCTGCAAACTGTTCCTGGTTAGCAGCTGTTGTTTGTTAAGAGCTTTTTCAGAATTTGGCCCCTCTTCCTTATTGAAAATGAAGACATCTGGAATATTTTCAAATTAGTAAGTAGCAAAACATGGCCTGTAAGATTAGTTTTGATAATTTTATAATTCTAATTCCTTCAACATCAATGGAGTTGTGCCTGATTTACGCTGGCATGGTCAGTCCCCAGATGGTAGAGCATGGTTCCCTAAAGCCCAGAAAGTATCTGATTATAATGATTTTAATGCTGATCATGAGTAGCAGTGGTACAAAGTATGCAGCTATACTGTTGGGAGCTTAAAAAGATCTTTCTTAATAGGCTTTCATAACAGCAGTCTTAAAATGTAATAAAACAAAAACAATTTCTCTGTTCCAAGATGAATTCAGGCTGGGTAGTTTTTATCCAGTGGACCTCATTAAATAATTGTGCACTGTTTGATCTTATCAACAGTGACCCACCACTTTTAGGAACTCTTGTTAATGACACTGACTGTTTAAAAGCAACACTTTCAAAAGAAAAGCTGCTTTACTCTGTGTTGCCTACATTGGAAGAAAACTAATAGGTAGCAAGATTAAGCTCCCAAAAATGAAGTATCTCAAAAATTCTTACAGGACTTTGCTTGGTACTCTTAGGCATTTTTCTATTTTTCTTTTTTTTAATAGATATAAATAATTCACATAGTATTGGGAAGTGTTGAAACAAAGTATGGCAGAAGAAATTTCCAGGTGTTTTCTACCTGATATTCTTTGCATTCTTTTCATGCTTGGTGGATTCATAAGAAGCAGACTGCCATGAAGTGGGGCAATTAACAGACCGTAACTCATTTAACAGACATCAGCAGAAACCTTGCATTATGTGAACTCCTTTGATAATTATGATATATCTCATGCTATTTGGATGTCTCTGTTAATTTCTTGTATTTTTAAGAAGCTTTTACAGAGAGCGCTTCCAAGGCTTCAGCATTAGAACTAAATCACTTCTGCTGCAGAGTTAAATCACAGAATAATTGAAGTTAGATAAATCTGAAGGACATCCTGTCCAACATAAAGCCAGTCACATAGAGCAGGTTCCTCAGGGACTTCTCCAGCTGAGAAGTCCTCCAAGGATAGAGAAACCGCAACTGCTTTGGGCAACCTATTCTAGCATCTGATCACCCTCATGGTGTATTTTAATAACAAGAAAAGAAAAAAGAAAAAGGGGGGTGGGGATAAATTCCTCATTGTATCTAATTGCAGTTTCCCATGTTCCAGTTTGTGTCTGTTGCCTGCCATCGTATTGCTGTGCACCCCTGAAAAGGGTCTGGATCTGTCTAGTCCATATCCTCAGTATTCTCTGTAGTAATGGATTTTCCTTTAGTTACAAAAGCTATTTTTTACATCTGGATAAAGGCACAGGTTGTAGTTAAAACCCTGGCTTCTATTTCCTTGAAGATCTTTCTGAAGTCATACATCACAAATTCCCAGCTTGATGTTTTGAAGGAGAGGTTTGGAGTGTGAGTGGTTTTCCATTCCGGCTACAGCTGATCTACTTCTGTCCATAAATATGCAAAAGTTCCATTCAATAATATTTTTAAGCGTTTTCCACCCAGCAGCATTATGCATTTTGTGTTCTGAAACTCTTAATTAGGCAAGTCAAATTCAGACAGCTACCCAGAATTGTCCTCAAGCCTGCAGATTAAACTAAGGTGTAATGCCTTTGCTGGCTTCTCCTGAGGCACCTTCCCAGTGCATTTGAGTTACTTTGATGAGCAAGTTGCATTTGCTAAGTAATGGCTTCTCTGTCATCTTCTGCCCTGCGGAGGCTGGAGCTCTTTGCAATTACAGTTGGAAGGTGAATTGGAAGAAGGGTTCCAAAGCTCTATCAAACACCACGTGCTTTTCAAGGGAATGTACTGTTCTTCTGATCAACCTGAGCTGGTCTACGGTTTACATTGCAAAGAGGATGAGAGATCAGCTCTGTGTGCTCCTTGACTCCCCAGGGCGTGTTCACATCTTCCGCAGAGGACTTAAATGTGTTGACAAGCCAGGTTTCACACATAGCTTTGCTTTGAGGTCTAGGTTACTGGTAGAAAACTGCACGTAAACAAGATGGCCTTGTGCTTTCCTCTCCAGGGATGACGTAGTTCTGCACATCACCACATGTGAAGTGTGTGTGACTTCATGTATGACAACCTGCAGTGGTCAAACCAAACTGGCATGAGTGTTTCAGTGCTTATGTGCCAGAGGAGCGCTGGGGCTTCCGGAGGGAATGCTGTATTTGTCGCGTTGTAATCCAAAGCTGCAACATGCAGCGTGTGTAACCCTGTACTGGCCAGGTACCGTCTGCACCCCCCTGAGTTACTCAGGTTTCTGACTTGCGTGTGGTGGGCATCTTGCTGGATCAGACTAATTGTATGGATTTCTGTAAGTAGATTGACAGGTTCACTTAGCAAGCTAAAAATAATGAGGCTCCCTCAAGTTATTCAGCAGGAAACCCAATATTCCTTTTCAAAAGAAGGGCACTGATTTTGTTGAAAAATGAAATGCGGCGGCGTGTTATTACTTGCAGGTATGTTTTGATAAGTCTTGAGTTGTGAAGCTTGCAACAGCTTTCTTCAGATCGCTTACCTCCTAGTGCCCGGTGAAGGATGTGTGTGCTGCCTGGGATTCTGGACTGGAATTCCTCCAAATCGATTTAATCTAGCCGTTTCTAGCAATTTCTGGTATCTTTCCTGTCATGTGGTGTTTTCCTATTGTTCATGGTTAAATTGCTCCTGCCTTTAAACCTGGGGCCACTTTCATCTCGGTGGCAGTGGTCACCTATATAGGTCTGGAACACACTTCATTTGGTGGCAGTGTTCCTAGGGTAAAGAATGTGGTTTCCTCCTCTACGCTCTCTGTTCTTTCGGGGCACTGTTACGTATCTTAAGTTTCTGGGTGGTTTTTGAAAGCTGTTGTTTTGGAAATGGAGAATATCATTGATCTTGGCATGTCCTTTTTAGACAGATGTGGTTTCTTGTCTCATGGTGTACTTACAAAGGTGAGGAACAAGCAGTGTCAAATCCTGTACTAGAAATACGGCTTCAGGTCTAATTTCACATCTCTAGGGCCAAAACCTATCGCTTGGTGCTGCCAGACTTCTCTTCTTTCTTGTGCAAAACTTTTTTTTTTTCCTTAGTTAAAAAGCGCAGCAGCCCTGAGGTGCACAAGAGAGCTAACTTAGGTGTTTGCATATGCATCTAAATGTCCATATTTGCCCTAGAGTGAATTCTTAGTGTTGGAGCGTGCTCATCTAGGCTCAATGCCTAACATAACTTCACATTTGAAGAAAAGGTGAGTAAAATGGAATGTAAAAGATAGCAAGAAGAGAGGAACTAGGTAACCTTCCCTGTGAGACAGGCTATTCATGTAGAATAATGTGGAGAGGGGTTTTTTTTCCACCTTTCCCCTGTTTCAGTGTAGTAGTCTGATGATAAAGGGCTTTTCCCAGAGTTATTTTCTGTTTGAGTTTAATGTCAGTATGGAGATTAAAGATGTTTGTTTTCCGTTGGCTTAATAAGTCTAAATCCAGCCTTTGAAGTTAGGTCATTTGAGATTATTTAGATGAAAAAAATCAACTCTATTTGGTGATCTACCCAACACCCTCAGATTTCAAGCTTAAATAATATGCTGCCTCTGCTACAAATGATGTCAGTATTGCCTGAGGTTTGTTTAAGCAGAAAGCTGAAGTCAGCTTGAACAAAACTTGGCAAAAGTGGGAAGTTTTATTCATGTGGATGGTTTGAATAATGTCCCAGAGTTTCTGTGGTATAATTTTGTTGTACTTCATGTTTAAAGAGACCCCCATCCCCCTTGTTTAGAGAGAGCCCTTTGCTTGGGCTTCATTTTTAGGCTTATGGTGAGTGGTGTGTTATTGCAGTGTAAGTACAAACTTTTTCCATGCATACAAGCCCTCCTCCTAATGTTCATGAAGCTCTGCTGAGGGGTGGAGGGCTGGGCCTGAGAGACACAGCACTGCCAGCGAGCAACCTTGGAAACTGGGAGGGGAATGAAAAAAGTCCCTTGAGTTTCAAGGTTCCCATTTTCCCTTTTCCTCTTGCTCATCCTTACCCTGCACGATGCCTTTTGAAGCTTCAGAGAAGGAATTTACCCGGCTTCCTTGAATAAGTGTATCAAGGAGTTCATTAGAAGGTGCCTCAAGCTGTGTGTGCTCATGCCTTTGAGTCCTCTCGGCTTCTGCTGGGGCTTTGCTTATCCTCCTCAATCTCTCCTCCTCCCTCATGGAGCACTGCCTCTGTCCCCTCTTTCAGGTCCCTGCAGTCCAGTCTCCCCATTCTGTCCATCACACTTGCAGAGAGGCTGTATGTCACTCAACCCAGGCAGGGTGGCAGTGGGGGAAACGTTAACCGTTCCTGAGCTCGGGGGATTTGTACTTTTGACAGCGCAGTTCTCCAAAGACTGCGTGCCCTGAGTGTTCTCCAGCTGCAGGAGATGAGTGGACATTGCTGTTCATGGCTGATGGAGGACAGCAATGGGCTGTGACCTGGAAGCAGTAGCAGAGGTCTGATTTAATGCTGACCAGGTATAATGGAGGAAGAAGTCTAGAGATTCCTAAATCCAGAGATTTCAAAAGGTAATTTTGATTGAATAATCTGATACCTCCTGACACTGCCCATAGAAGCAAATGTAGTTGTGTCAAAACTGGCGGTTCCTCTTGAACTGGGGTATATCGCACTAAAAAACCTCTTCTGGTTTTAACCTCTGCACTTGTCCCCTCCACAAATCCCAACAAAGGACAAATCACAAACCCACAACACCCATCTCCAGCCCAGCTACTTAATGCACTGGGGATGAGCATCCGACTCAGGACAGGACGTGGGAATGAGGTGAGACAAGGACTATGACTCTTTGGCTTTGTAGCTTAACTGTGTTCAATTGGTGTTTTTCTTACGTAACTTTGTAGTTTTGGTTTTCTTTCTCTTACTGACTCAGCCACTATTTGATTCTACTTGAAATGGGAGTTTGATGAAGTATGTACAGGTTGCAGGTCTCTCTGTTAGGGTTGTGTTAATGAATTCCACAAGGGCAAACCAGTAATAGTCAAGATGGAGCATGGGTCAGGAAGAGAAAGCTAATTACTTCCACTGATTGCTTGGAGGCCTGGTGCCCCATGTCAGTGTCTCCTTCTATTAGGGAGGGACTTCTCAGCTCCCTGTGGCAGGAGCCGAGGTTATCACCGGAGACTGGGATGAAGGCCGGGTCCGTTCCTGCAGGGACACAATGAGGTGGAGCGAAGGGAAGGGATGGAGATGGGAAGTCACGGTCCTTGTACCTTCACCTCTGCAAGAACGGGTGCTCCTAAACCCGGCTGGTGGGGGCTGACCACTGTGTGTCAGTGCCTTGGTGCTGGATTGCAAAGCAGATGTGGTCAGGAGAGGCAGAAGCTCTGCAAACATTTACAGGTCTAGGGAAGGCTCTCACCATGGGCTGGTGGTGCTGTGTAGAAGCTGTGCCTTGCTGTTGCTTTGGCCCAGGGTGGTATTTTAGTTCTTAATATCCACCGCTAACTTGTAGCAGCACTTGTACTTTCCCACCTGTTTGTCACTTGGTGATTTTTAGGGTTTTGGTTTTTTTTCTTTAGAAAAGTTCAAAAAGCCACAGCATTAGGAACCAGATAAGTATCCAAAGGCAGATTTGCAATATTGTCCAGAAGTCTAAGCCACTAAAGATACACTTAAATATAATTCCATGGCATTTCCTCCTTGTTTTTCAGCTTTTGAATATTTTTTTGGATCCAGATCTAATGCTGAGTGGAGGGAGACAGCGGGCTTTGGGTTTTTTTTCAGCAAAGCCTATCGAATTGTAAGCAGGGCACAAAGCGGTGTTTGTTCTGGAGCCCGAACCTGACGGGTTGCAGGAGCCCTCGATGAGGGCCCGCAGAGCTCCTTGCCGTGGAGTCGCAGGAATGCTGCTGTTTGTCGAGGGGATGGCTGGGGGATGGCTGGGCTCACTGTCCAAACAGATCGCTGCTTGCCAACTGGGAACATATTGCAGTCTCTGTGAGGCACTCCATCACGGCTTGAATAGCTCCTCTTGTGCTCGGGCTCGCTGAATGCGAGCGAGAGAGAGAAATATTCCTTTCAGCCTTCTGCAATGTCAAAAAACCTTTAGTGACCGTATGAGAGCGTTGCCTTAATGCAGGGGTTCAGAAAGGGAAGGAAGTTAAAAAGAAGGGATGGGATTGTGACCATTTGTTGCTATATTTTTAGATTGAAACTTTTTTTCCCCAATAAAATGTTGCTGTATCTACTTCTTGGGAGGAAAAAAAAAAGCAAATGTACATTTTAACATCCCATTCATTTTATTTTGAAAAAGATATTTGCTGTCACGATCAGGTTCATCCTAACTCTTCTCTAAGAGACCCAAAGCGTGCCTGTAAAATAATTGTTTTCATCTTCTAAGCCTTCAGTTGTAGCTTGTAAAGTCCCGTGTTGGAAAATTTGTGTTGGAAAATTACCATAGTAATGCCTGATTCTACAGCAGCAGTGGCATTAACTGCTCTGTTACCTGTGCAAGCTCATGGTTGAGGATTTTATGAGCTAAACTCCACATATCGGAGACTCAGTTGTGTAATACAGATAACTTGATTTGATTTTGGTGAATCAATCTGAAGACTGTAATAATACAGAGTACAGGAACTTGAGGTGCTTTGCAGTGTAAAATTTCACCCTTGTTCTCCTTCTCTCCCCCAAGAAACCTGCTCCTATTCCCTACCTATATTTATATCTAACTTAAATAAACACAGATTATAATTCCTTTGCATGCACTGCTCATCTATTTTTGCTTTCAGAATGCTTGACAAGCAGTTTTGCAATTCCAAAGTTAGAGAGCTTTTTTCATGGAAGGAAGAGCTGATGGGAAGAGCAGGAGTTGCTGGATGTAAAATATTGCATTTTAAAACCAAAAGAAAAGTCTTGAACCCTCAGAGTTCTGCTTGGGACTTTACAGTGTGCACACACTATCTAAGAAATAACAAGAATGTGTTTGTTCCTGGACTTTTGTGTGCAGGAGAGGGAGGAAGGACTTCACTGCTGTCACTGTTTCTATGGTGACAGCTCATTCTCGAGGCAGTATTGACATAAACTATGGTCAATCATTTGTAGAGAGAAAGCTTAGAAGAAAAAAATGAACCATGTCTGACTGTTCATAAGCTCTTCAGGGTATATTATCAATTGTGTGTGGAAGTTATTTCACTCTCTGAGGTTTCCATAGCTTATGATACTCTTAAGGTGCTGATAAAATACCCTGATGTGGTGCACAGTACTTGCCAGTAAATGGTTAATGAATTTGGTGCAGCGTATGAGGGCATAAAGCATCCCTAAGTGCATGATGTTAAGAAACTTCTGTTTATCTTAAAGCAGAAAAAGTTAAATTGCGTAGCAATTTTTATTAGATGTTCCCTTGTCTTTTATCAGGTACCTTGTGTTAACCAGAAGCCCAAATTTAAAGCACAGTAACCTCTAAGGAAGTGTTTAGTTCTGGCTGCATTGTACCAAAATCTCATTTGGACCTGGCCTTTGTAGGAAAAATGAGCTAATTAGCTTGAAGCCTGAGCATGCAAGTTTATTAATGATCCGCAGGTATCTTGTGGCACCATGTGGTACCACAGAAGCAGACCTCTGGACTCCCAGCTGGGGCTTCTGCCCTGCCTGGCAGGCAGGAGAGACCGGAATACCACGTAGTGTGCAAAGGTGTGGCTTTCTCCATTCCGCATTTCCCACCATCAGCTACATTTTTTTTCAGAGGACTCTTAGCCAGGGGCAGTGCAGCCCAGGATAACCTGCAGAAGGCAACCAGTTCCTATCAGTTGGCCACGTGTTTGCTGTAGTAGGTGCAAGAGGATCTGGAAAGTGTCATTAGCTTGGCAGGTCTTTTAAATCCGTGGTAGCCAGCAGGGGAGCTGGCATGGTGGGTAGCGTGTGTCACTTGAACCTAGTTCTTATCCAAGTGTCATCAAGGTTTTCCTGGGAAATACTGTGATTCTGGCAAATGTGTTTTCCACAGGAGAGCCTTTCAACTTGCTTGAAGTTGCGTCTTAGTGATTTGGCGCAGTGATACCCTTTGTTTTGGATCAATGTTGGAAAAGTGAACATTTCACTGTGCATCTGACCCCAGTGAATGTTATTTTTCTATACATCATATTGCAGGGCATTTTGCATCCTTCAGAGCCTCCCTTGGGTGTGCCTAGTGTCCTATCACATGGAATAGATTAGAATTTTTCATGATCACAAATTTATGGGTTAGAATTTCCACGGTTGTTAATTTTTCTGAGTTCTTTATTTTAGCTCAAGTATGCCAGCCTGAGCGTATGCAAGTACACGTTTGTCTGTGCACAAACATAGAGAACTGAGAGAGGGAAAGGAGACAAAACCTTAAACCATATGGTGTGGCACAATATTTCTATGATGCTGACATGGCAAAATTTTTAGAAAAGGTAATTTCCTTAATGAAAACTGTATTGATTATAATGTAACTCAGATGCAGGGCTAAATGCAGAGTGACAAACAACTTTTTTTAATTATTCTTTTTATTATTAATTATTTACTTTTTAAAAGAATTCCTTAAATTGTTTGCTTTCACTGTGGCTTATTGTTACATGGCTTACTGAATCTTACTGAGGGAGAGTGATTTAGTGGTTAGAGCACTGAGCATTACTGGACTTTCTTTTCTTGACTTCTCTTGCTGTTGCTGTAGCAGTATCTGAGAGCTTCTCTTCTTCGCTGTGCTCTCCTATAAAAGGAGTTGTTATTGCTTACAAGATAATGTACGATGGGGTTTAGAGGATCTTTAATGCTGTTACGTGTGCGATGGAATTTTTGATGCTAAGCTTTCTCCTGGCAAATAAATGAGGTGACTGTAGTTCTGCTTTGGGCTGTTCTGCTGGCTCGTGTCTGAGGTACAACATCGAGTATTAAATGTTGCATGTTCAATTTCCCTGTCTAGAGGGAAAGGCAGATGGTCTTGTTACCTACAAACCAAAGGTAAACTTGCCTTCCAAGCCTTGGGTGACACGGACATAAAATTGGAGGTCCAGGCGAGTGGTACAGCAAGTACACAGCATAAACTTCAGTGGCTGCCTGGTTTTTCAGCAGCAAGGAAAGATGATGAGGTCATGGGCAAGGCTTGAATTCCTTGCTCTTGAAAAAAAATCACTGCATGAGGTCTTCAGGGATGCTGCAAATAAAGACAAGAAGCTTATCAGACAGACGTGTCTGTGGCATGGAGTATTTTTTTTTTGCTGAAGGCATTGTCTTTCTGGGGCAGAAACTCATTTCTACGTCTGAAATAAAAGCAGCAGTCTTAGAAGTGAGGCAGAAATTGAATAAAACTGCTCTGAGGTTCACATCATGAGCTTAACCTGCTAAACACTCTGAGCAAATAGAGTAGCTGGTGCATGAGACGTGTTTCTCCAAGATGCTTTTTTTCTGATGTTTCCAAAACAGTTGCTGAGCATCACTGCAATCTTAACATCAGAAATGCTCGTGGTGAGCAACATGGTCTTTGACCAGAGGGATTGATGAGGTGTAATTTCTGTAGACTTCCAAGGAAAATAACAGTGTTCATTTTTTTAATATTCCCCAGTTCTGTGAATTTCTTTAGATGATTTGCTTTTTAGCCAAACCCTGCAATGCATGCAAATGGCAGTAACTTCTTGATGGGTAACTGCATGAGCAAATAGAGGGGAAAATGGTTGAGTCATGAGCCTGAGACCCATGAGAATAGATCTGAAGCCAGTGATGCAGTGTTATAGAAGCAGGGCTTTCTTCAAGCACTGGAGATTCTGAGTCACCAGGACAAATTGTTTTATTTTTAAAATTATTTATTTTTTGTGTGCTGGGAGGGCTAATGCACAATCTTGGATGACCCAGTGAGTTGTTTTGTTTTGCTCACTGTTAGGTAAATACTGCTTCAGTGTTGGATGTGCAGCCAGTAATGGCTCTGGGTATTCCTGTCCCTTCGCTGCCACTGCTGCTGTCGGCAGTGCTGCCTGACTGATGGGATCACTGAAACCACGTAGAAATAAATAGAAGATGCCATTCGCTGCTTGACCTCATAAGCAGGTTGGCTGGGAGCACCTGAAGGGGTGGGGAGGGGTTCGGGTGGAGGAACACCGCATGCTGTGGGCTCTACCAAAGGCAGCATCCTCTTGACCATGGTGTGAGAGGACAGTAAATACTGTATGGACCTGACAGCCACAGGCATTTTATTTATCTTGTGCTTTTGCCCTTTCACTAACCCGGAGAAGCTTTCTAGGGATGGCTTGAGTGGAAGGGAGGAGAAAAAAAAGGAAGACTATGCCCGTGGATTTCTTCCTCTTTTTGATAGAGAAGCCCTTTGGCTGTGGGTGCCACACACCAAGTTGCACAGCTTTACCCACATGCAGTTTTGGGGGCATAGAAATACAATTTAGATTTCAGAGATATTTTGGGCAGAAATGATGTTTTCTACCTCCGAATGTGAATGTTTGATAGTTGTATGAGTACAGAAATGCTAGAAAAAGTGATTTTATTTTTTTTTTAATGCTCAAAAATAATTGAAATGAAACAAGGTGGATGGGATTTGTGTTTTAATCGGTTGGATTAAGTCAAGGCTACTGTGCTCCCTGTTTCTGTCTGGGTACACCCACTCCTTACCCTTGTTAGCTCATGCACTCCTGCAGCCATGGGGACCAAAGTTATGACTCAGAGTTTTACTTTTTGAAAACGGTGTATATATTTTAAAATAAGGTACTATAAATGTTTTCTTAGCTGCCACTTCCCCTCTCTCCATATGCTTTGTAAGGAGAAATGCTGTAATACTGAAAAGGGTCTCTTCGCTGACTTTACTGAGATGTTAGGTCCCAACAATAAAGTCGAAGCACCAAGAAATTCAAATAATTCAGAAGATAGTTTTTCAACCTAAGGTTGTTAAGAGGAAATCAAGAGCATTCCTTGAATAGTTGCAAAGTGGCTAAATCCCTTCTCCCCGCACCCCACTCCCTCTCTGCAAATTCCAGACCCTGCGGGTGGAGTTGTCATGGTGGGCTCTGTTGTGCCGGGATAATCCCTCTGGGAACCTCGTTAGCCCAGGAAGGGCCCCAGCCATGGGATTATTCCAACACAACTGCACCCCTCGAGCCTCCTGCGCAGAGGCAGCCGCCCCAGCCCATTCTCCTGCAAGGCAGGGCCTTTCTTCCTCTCCTGGCATGGACACGTCGAGCACCCAGGAACCACTGAAATGAGAACTTTTTTTCTTGTTCGTATGTTTGAAAACTTTTTAATAACCTTTTCCGGGCTATCCCAAGCTGTAGGTTGTTCCCCTAAAAACTCCTCGGTGGTAAATACCTGACAAGTGATGTCTGGTTGAAATGCTTACTCCCTGGAGGATGGGGGGGGCATGATCTCTCTGAAACAGCATGATGAACATTTTGGATAGTAAAATAATTTTACAGTTGCTGCAGTCAACAAGAAATTCCTTTTAATTGCATTTGAAAATTCAGAATATTTCAGATGTGCTATGGAGAAACCATCCTAGATCTGTTCTTTTTTAAATGAAGTGTTATTTTGATAATTAGAAGTATTTAGTTAACTATGCAATATTTATTTCTTATCAGTATTTAATTTATATAGAAGCCTAATTCTCCCTGCTACACCATGCTATGAGATAGGATTCTTTATCATAGACTAATAGAAAGTTCTGGGTTGGAAGGGACCTTTAAAGGTCATCCAATCCATCTCACCTGCCCTGGGCAGGGATATTATCTGGGGACATGGCAAAATAAGAATTTATGGTTTATTTTGTGAAGGGTGTAACGTTGTTGTTAGCTGAGAGACAGGTTTTAAAACATAACTCAACTAAATCCTTGCAGTGGCTCGGCTTAGAAATATATGAAGTGAAAATGAGAGGAGGATGACTGAGCCCTACAAACATACCTGGTGAGTCACAGCCTTCCTCCTCACCTTCAGTGTTTATAACTGCAAGCTGGCTGCAAAAAAGCCTCCTCGGGGACAGCCACCGTGTAGTTGAGAGCTACGGAAAGAACCTGCAGGAGTAGAAGAGGTGAGGAGGAACCAAAGTCAATTTAAGCAGCTTTTTATGCCTCTCTGGGATTCAGGTGGCTCTGCGGGGCTTTGTGGTGGGATTTGAGCACCTTCCTTTTGGTTTGGCATGACTGCAGGAGGCCCAGGGAACAGCGGCCAAGAGCTGTAAACGTGAGCTATGAGAAAAGCTTGAAAAATGGGGTTTGGTCGGTCTCTGGAAGGTCAAGCTCGAGGGAGGTAGGGCAAAGCAAAGGCAGACAAAAGTAGCTTTCATAAAAGGTTGTTGGAAATAAAATAATAGAAGGCTTCTCTGTCCACTGTTGTGCATGGAGAGTGAACAAGCAAAAACTTTCAAAGAAAGAAATTAATCTTGGACACATTTCCAGTGCAAATGGAAGGCACTGGAAGACACTGACTGGGGACTTCGTGGAGCTTCATTCACTGGAGATGCTGAAGAAATAACATTCGGGTAGAGCTGGTTTTCCCTGGGGCAGGGAGAGCTGGTTTCCAGCAGCTCCGTGTTTCAGGGAAATACTCCATTTGTCTGCTGCTCTCACTGATGCAGAAGGATATTCTGGTCGAGGCATCTCTACTTAAATGCAGCTGCTTCTTTTTTAATTCTGAACAAGCTGCTCTAGGATTACTGAACCACTGTTGAAGGGAGGAGGAGATGACTCTCCCTGTGGGGTGAGCAAAACTCAGCTGGGACACCCCTGGGCTCGCCAAGGGCACCTCTGAGAACTGCACCAATTAGCACACTTAAAATTTTAGCTTGTGCTTCTTTCTTGCCCAAGTTATTCTGGTGTAAGTGCAGTGCTGTAAGAAAACTCCCAACAGAGGGACAGAAAAATATTAAATACCATGAAATTTGCTTTTAATACTCTAATATATATATATAAAAACTACTGATATATATATGTGTGTATATATAAAATGTGCTTCTACTCCAGGGAGGTGGCAGTTTACCACAGCCTCACAAAATAGTCCAGTGTGTACCTGAGTCCCAACAGCACTGATGATTCTCCTTCCCTCCTCACCCCTATGTCATGAAGAGTGCTTGTTTCTGGCAGGTGGATATTAATTACCACGGGTTTGATGAGCACATTCAAATAGAGAATTTCAGGTGACTCACTAAAGTGCAAGATCCAAAGATGTCATGAGCAAAACTCGTCAGCTCCTGCCATGGCTGTTGGTGGCACTGTGTCAGCACCAGGCAGGTGGTAGGATTGAAAGTTTGCTTTGGTTGTTGCTGGCTGGGTGATATTTCTTGCTGTGGGTGGACAGGTAAAGAATAGCCATCACCTAATTGCTGCCTTGTTTGGGGCAGGAGGAAGAGAACGTACTGTGTAACTTTATTGTTAGCAGGGTTTTGGGTCTGTTGCTGATTGTACTGTCCTTTGGGTGTTGCCATGGGAATGTGATAATTATGTTATGAATAATTGGAGCATTTTCTTTTACTCCTGCAGAAAAGTGGTGTTGTATAATTATCGACACCTTTAATGGAAGTTCTTCTCAAAGCTGATTGTTTAGAGTTTGTATAAACCTGTTGCAGAGAATAAAACTTCTTGCAAGTGATTTTATGGATGTGACAGAAAGTCACGACGTGCACACACACTCCCCAAAAAGCATTTACATCACTAGAATGTGTTGAAGAGCAGTCTCAAAATTGAGAAGGCAAAATAATGTCGATAGTTGAACATGTTCTTATGGCTTGTTTGTCTTTCTACAAATAAAATAATAAACCTCTACTGGTGATCAGGCAAAGAGTGTCGTATTGTATGTAAATGAAAATGCTGTTAATAACTGGTGCAGCAATATAATAATTCTCATTTCATCTGTTTCCCCTAAAACTGAGTTCTGGTTAAAGCTAGTGCTGTGGTTATATAGGTCTGGTGGGAAGCTCAGCTGGTGTGTTCAAAGCTTTAGCAGTGTGAAAACTTGATACAGGAGATTTTTTGATTCTGAAATGAAGCCTGGTGCTGACAGAGATCTCCCATCATTGGCATGGGTCAGCAATAGTTGTGTCAGGAGTTCTCCCATTTCTGAATTGAGCTTTATCATCTCCTTTTCTCGCTCAGAGCCTCCTGCAAAGGACAGGCTGCAGATTTCTGTACAATGTCTCTTCTGTCTCACCTTTCTTGGTAATGCTCTCTGTTCATCCCCAGACTTTCTGGCATATTTCTATTGCAAAACAAAGGGCTATGCAAAGAAAAAAAAAAAGTTAATAGATAGAGGAAGACTTGCTTGTTTTCAAAACAGAGTACATTTCGACGCAGTACCCTACTGTTCTGTAACAGTCCAAAGACTTATTCAGGCTTAAGCTTTGTCTTATGACCTGAACTCTCTTCTGGGTTTGTGTCCAGTTATGTTCCCCCAAGCTTCCTGTGTGACTCTGCATCAGGCATTTCATTTCTTTGTCCCACAGTTTCATTTGTGAGGTGAGGAGGATAACAAACTTACTCCAGCCAGATGTTCTGGGGATGAATTTGTGAGCCCTTGTGGGGTAATGTGGTGCTGGGTCATAGAAATGCTGTTGTGGTCCTGCTTCAGATGTCAGGTTGTCATCTTGAGCTAATATTCATCATGAAATTAATGTCTCTCCAGTTTCAGGTTATTGTGTTGTGGCTTGTGTGCTAATGGATTAATTTCAGATGTTTTCAGCGTAGCTGTTTGTTCTCTTTGTTTCCAAAGTAGTCCTAATTTATTTAACAGTATTTGCCATTCAAGTCAACTGATTTTAGGCAGATGTTTGTCTCTTGTGTTTTAGTCTAGACATCTATGATTTACAATCTGTAGTCCATCTGGTGAATTGCCATGGGAATATGCTTATTTTCAATGCTTGAAGTATTGCAACATACTCCTTGCAAGTGTTTTTGCAGTAGCAGCTGACTAGCCAACCATCAGAAAAGGTTTATTTTAGCAGAAGAAACTTGTTTGTTCAGATTAGAGCAGGAAAATACTCCATTTCTGTTCAAAACAGCAACAACAAAAAATGTTCCACTCCAAAATGTTGCCCTTGAATTGAAACTCTAGAATAATAAATGGGCCTGGTTTAAAAAAGAAACAAATCCACCTGGGAATGTGGCAGCAAGAGACCTGAAGGATCCATCTCATCCAGCTCCATTCTCTGTGGCTAAATGAGCAGGCTTGTAGAACCTTTTCTAAAGGCTTCAGTGAGCTTTATATTGTCAAAGGCTCTCGTTCCCTGTGAGTTTAAACATCACTGCTGCAGGTGGTGGCTACTGGTGCTCTGTCCCTGCTGGAGGATGGCCCTACACTGCAGGACCAGGTCCTTGTCCCCACGCATGCCCTGCTCCCCTTTCAGCCCTGTGGCTGGAGGAGAAGCTGTTGATGCACAAGCAGATGATGTGCCAGGCTGTTCGAGCAGCCTGTTGACCTCGTCTGGACTCTCTTGTGCTTTAGGGCATCAGTGAAGGGTGAAGAACCCCAAACCCAAGGTGCAGGATGGCACGTGAGGCCTTGCAGGTGAGGAGCGGGGCACTCTCAGGATAATTACCTCAAAATCCACCGCACTTAATGTTTGAAAAGGACAAATACTTGACGTTTGCAAAATTACTAATTCATAGTTCTGTGGGGGATAAAAATTAAACGTAGTGTCCTCTTCAGCTGCCGTGCTGCGGCTGTGTAGCAGCTTGTAGCACTGCGACGGCTTTGCACAGGGCATGTTTAGTGTGACTGATAGATTGGAGTTCATTTCCTGTTTTTATGGGTTACTGTATTATTTCTAGAATATGCCCCAAACCAGAACACAACATCTGGGAGACACACATTGTAAACCAGCGCGCTGCGGGGCAGGAATCGCTTGGTTCTTACCCAGAAGCGTAGAGTGCTGTTGTTTAGCTGCAGAGTGAATGTACTTGAGCCTCCCGCTGCGGGTAGTGGGTCAAGTAGCAAACACAGGTAAAGTAAACTGCTTTCAGGAGGCCCTCTTGTAAACAGCTAAGGTGCTGTCATGTAAATAAGGCAGAAGACAGCTCCAGGAGCTGTCTGCTTGATGTGTTTGGCACAGATTCAGAGTGTTTTGATTTGTGTTTGGTTGGGTGAGTTTGTCTGCACATGCTGAAAACATCAGTCAAACCCAGACTCTCAACTGGATGTTATTGTAGGGCCTGTGGCTGGAAGGTCCAAGTAATGAACCTGCAAATCAGGAGTACACGATTTGCAGGTCAATGTTAACAATGGTAACATACTGAAACTCCAAGAGACCCGTGTGTTTTTTAGAAGTTCAATCATTTCTACATTTTATTTTCAGTTATATTTACAGCAAATTAACTTGATAATCTGGGGGAAATAGAATAAAGGACTATTACAATTTGTAACCTGTCCTAACATAGTCACAAGATTTAGAGAGTGAAAAAACATAAAGCAGTCGTAGAAGTTGCAAAGGAGTTTACAAAGCGCATTTTTACCTACATCCGAAGTGCTTTGATCTCTGCTTTCAAATGCTGTTTGCCTGTAGAGATTGAGGTGACTGTGTTCAGTGGTTAAGCCAGGTGGGTGCAGGAGATTTCATTCTGATATATATATACATATGTTTTTTAATGTTTCTTTTGCATTTAAATAATCATTTGATGCAGGATCCAAAATCACTTCAAGTCCATGGAGCCATTTCTATTACTATTTGGTAATGTTTTTGTACTACTCTCATAAAGCAAAGGAATTATTTCATAGTACTAAACCGTGGTCTAAACAGAAAGTAACCAGTTGAGGTGCCAGACATTCTTTTATTCACATCCTGTGTGTAGATGAGGTGGTCTTAAGAAGATTGACAAATATGTGTGGTTAAGCAGTATAAAGCTTTCTGTACGCTGCCTTTTTCAGACAGTGCTATGGGGCTGGCCAAGTGCTGGATGCTTTTGTTAACCCTATGCCTTGAGAAGCTGTATTAATACTATTATTTCTGCGCCTTTCACAACCCCACCTATGGCAGTTGAATGCAGTGTAGGTGGGATTTTTATTTTTATTTTTACATTTCAGACCTCTCCAAGGGTATTTTTTAAAGCTGTCATTTTACCCCCTCAAGCACTTAGTATTATACAAGCTGCTGCTTCTTTTCTCCCTAGTGGGGAGTTGCTTTAATGTACAAATTTAGGCATATCTAAGGACAGGGCGTTCGACTCTTGATCAGCAGCAAATTTCAGACCCTATGTCCTAGTATGTCAGGTAGACACCTGGGAGTTGACTCTTCCTCCGCCTTTTACCAAGCGTGAACAGAGTTCAGTTATCTAAATTAGCTTTTGTCTAGGAGAGACTGCTCCTCAAAATTGTGGTGATACTTATGTGTGAAAGCTCTTTACATCCGACTTACAAGGTTTTTATACAGCGGTCTGACACACTCGTGTTAACTTGTGCTAACAAGCAGTTTTAGGCTGTGGCCGAAAGGCTGGAAAAACTCTCACCACACCTCTGCTGCAAAGGAAAGATGATGAGTGGAAGGATTCAGGATGGCTTTTTTTGTTGTTGTTTTCCTTGTCATCACCTTGTTTGGTCCGCAAGCTGCCTTGAGAATAGCCAAGTGGAAGGAGAAGACACATGTGCCTGACAGCAACAGGGAGCCTGTTTGTGCTCATTTCATTGAGGAAATTGTTCCGGAACAGCTGCTCATCCATGTGAAAATGCAAACCTTTGGGTCCCCGCCAAGGTCAGCAAGCCCTGGGTCATTTGTTTTAGCAAAGCAGGCCAATTTGCCCTTTAATTATCTTGCCTTTTTGTTCGGTCACAGCTCTTCCTCCATAGATCTACTTCCTGAGAAGTGCCCTACGTAGGGGAAAATGTGATACCAGTTTTCTTCTGGATCAGAGGGAGGCTTTTTTTTTTCATGGATTACTTATAACTGTTAAGCTTTATAAAACATAATACATTTACTTGGCTAGATTTAGTTTTCTACTTAGCTATTGCAGTAGGTTCTTGTTATTAAAATGTACAGGCATTTTAAATTTCAAAGTAAGAGTGCCCAAATCACTAAATTTCATCTTGTTTCTCGGCTTGTGCAGGTTTTGTGGTGTGGAATGGTAAATCAGTACGTGTTTGCTGGAAGCAGGGCTGAGAAATTGGTGAACTTCTAAGAGTAATTGCTCTCAGAATGGGAACTTCATAACAATGCCTACGAGGGTTTGCTCTTAGAAGCTACACCAAATGGTCAGTAGATACACAGAATAAAACATATGCCCATGCACTGGAGCTGGATGTCAAAAATATTCTACAGTGGACATGATTTAGAAATAAAGAGAGAAAAGCAATGCTCTTGAAGCCCTGAGGAAAGGAAAAAAATGTAGTAAAATTGCTACTTTACACTATAATGCTATGTGGAAAGAAAGAAATGGGAAAGATGTTTTGCTATACCTGGAGGAACTGAAATGTCAGATATTTGCTTCTGTAATTAAAGTTAAAAATCCTAATTAAACTAAAGCACTCTTTAATGCATGCATAAAAGGTCACTTGGGACCAAGTGAAAAAAAAAAACAAACAACCATACTTATTCCAAAGCTGCTTTTATACAGGAATTTTGAAAGTGATATGGGTTGCAACCAAGGCTATAATTAGCCTTGAAAAACCTCAAGACAGAAGTTTCTCAAGTAGCTTGTGACATGATTCCTGAAGGAATAAAAGTGGCCAGAAGAACTGACTGTGTCTCTGTGACAGAAGCATCCCCTTGGCAGGGAACTGGGAGACAGAGATGGGAGATAGACTTGCTTTGATCTTCAGCTTCATACAATAAACTACAATGCAAGAAGGAATTGAATAATTCTTGTGATATTTGTTAGGCTACACATGCAGGTGCTTTTTAAAAAGGCAATAAATTTGCAAAATTATTTTTTTTGTCACCTAAAATGGTTACAATAATTAGTTTCCACCCTATCAGAGGAATGACAGAGCAGCAAAAAAGAGGGAGCATGTGGCCTGGAAGAAGACAGGGTCTTACTGGGGTCTCAAGCTAATAATTACCTCTGCCACAACATGAGGCTGTTTTGCTTCTTTTACTGTCCCTTAATTATTAACATGTGGTAGAAATGTGAAAATGTTGTGGCTCTTGCATCTAGGGACAGGTGCAGGCTGTCACCTGCCTGGCAGGATGGCCTTTGGTGCCTTCAGCCCCGTGGCTCTTCCCCCTCGGTTCAGAGGAGGGAGAATCATTTCCTTCCACCTGCATTTTGGCCGGAGCCAGCCCCAGCGTTTTGGGGCAGCGCTCCAGAAGCCAATGGAGGTGCTTTGTATTTATGGCATCGGAGCTCGAGGTGGAGTCTGGCCTCTTGCTTTGTCAGCTGAGGTGGCCAAAGCTCTCTGGCTCGCTTTCATTGTGAACTCGGGAGACAGCCTTGGTTTGTTAACAGGTTTGAAAAGTATTAAAGCGAGCTCATTTCCATGCACAGCATCTGTGTCAGAATGGACTGACTTTTTCCCCATTTAAATTCAATTTTGTATTGAATGAGCTTCAGTGGTTACTTAGATCCATCCTGGGGATACAAGAGACTGAGGAACATCCTTCTCTAATTGTCTACTTTTTAACAGTTCAAAAATATTTTACATAAGCAAAAATACTCAAACCCCAAACCCAAAGGGTGTGGCTTTGTTTTAGTGTTTTAATTGGGGAATGGTTTCACTGCAAGAAATTCCTGTGACTTAGCGTGCTGTGGAGATGGGCTCTGTAGTTTACTCACTACTGCTTGAAGTTGTTTTGATACCACTGATGAGAGAGATGAATTAATGTATGCTAAAGTCATTTGGCCAGCCTTGAAATCAAAGCACTGGAAACAAAATCTAGCTGCAAATCACTAGGCTGTCATTCCTTCAAAACCTGTTATCCAAATGACTTTAACAGTTTGTGGGTCATACACGAGGTTAAGAATCATCTTGCTTGGTGCACGTTTGGTGATAAAACAGAGGATTATTTTCTTATTGGAAGGGAAATGTTACAGTCAATGGGATCGGTGTGGTGTGGGGGTCTCATTTCTTCCTGTAAGTATCGGCTGCCGCATATGAGCAATTGGCATGAGGTTTAGAAGGACAGATCGGAGGCACGCCGAGCACAGTTTCTCATTTGTTGTATGGAGACTATCTGGTATGTGTCTGGAAGCTCCAAAACTGTGCCAGTTTTCAATTTATTTCCAAGTCAGAGTATCTGTTTTTGAGAGACACTTGCTAGAGCCAGTGTGACCGTAAGTCAGTAGCATCTTGGTAAGGGCCTGAAATACGTTAAACATTAAAGCTTTATTCTATTAAGCTTTGTTTGCATGCAACATTTAAATTACTGTCTGCTTAAATGGTGAAATCAGTATTTCTGATTTTATAGAATATTTTTTTTTCAGTAAAGATCCTTCTGAACCAATTGTCACTTTGTATTTTGGATGGTTTTAAATAGAACTTTTTAGATGGCAACACCCCACCCCCCAGTAATTGCTTACTGCTCATGCTGAGTTTTTTTCCATTCACACTAAAACTGTTGACTATCTGGGGAGACAAACAATGTTGAAAGAGTGGTAGAATAAGATGGGTGGAACCCATATGAGCTGAGTAAGAAGCAGGAATGATGACTTTTTTGTTGGGGCTGTAGTACAGGTAAAGTTCCCTATACAGTTAAGTGTCGGGAGGTATGAAGAGCAGCAGAACCACACACCTAAAATTACTTTTAATTTAAACTTCAGAGGTTCCATGTGCTTAATACACTTGATGATAAATGACCATATTTTAAGGCTATGTGTGACTAGTAAAAGCCATATGTGCTGATTAGACTATAAATTACAGGTCAGAGAAAATGAACCAAGTTCAGAGGAGATATAAATAACTCGGATGGATTCCTATGTGTAACTTAGATTTTGAGAGGCTGGGAAGTCCTGCTGGTTGTACGATAAGCAGTCTGAGGAGTATAAAAGGGTAAATGGATAGGGAATGACTTTTTGTGAATTTATTGTGAGCTGGTTTTGCTGATACCGGACAGCAGACTGTGGTTCGCTTTGTTGGGGATTTTGTTAGATTTGTGAGGAGCTGTCACTCCTAAAGGCCATTGTATCCCATCTGTGCCTCCAGTCCTTCATCTGTTTTAGTGTTTAGCTTCCTTACCTAGAAAGTGATACGGTGTGGAGATGTTGGATGGCTTCTCCATCAGAGAAGGTTATGAAGTTGTCTTTTGTACTGTTAGTCCAAGATGCAATTCAGTTTGCGATAATAAGAAGCAGAGTTCTCTCTGAGCTTAGGAGTTTGACCACAATTATTTTCTTGCCCGTGGCAAATGGCCTAACTAACAGGTTAGTGTGAACATTTTAATACATAATAAGAAAGTAATGAAATGATTTTTTTCTTTCTCAAACAGTACTCTCTCATTGCAAACATCTGTCTGAGGGTTGGGGGTTTCATTTTATTGACTGCTCTGTGTGATGTTCCCAATCTTAATGGCCGATTCAATGAGCAACTGAGCAAGCTATTTCCATTTTATCTAGACACTTTCTTTTAGCTCTGAGGCTCTGTTTGCAAAAGTCAGATGGTTATGGCACTTGCTTTGTTATACTTGTACTCTGTGCCTCGAAATGGAACTTGCATGTTCAGGGCTGGATTTCGGAGTGGAAACCATAAGCTTCTTGCTTGTATAACCACATTCCAAGGTTAGTCTGAATAGCTGAGATAATGAATTTGGTCTTTGTGCATTCTTAAATAGATAGATAGCTTTTCACATATGTGAATTTTTTTTTGTTAATTTTTTTTTTTTGCTACAATTGGACGCCTTCCTTGGGAGCTGCCTAATTCCAGGCTGCACAGTTTCTGCTTTGTTCTCTGCTCCCATGCCTTCGACAAGAATAACTTAACCAGATTTCAATATAGGACTTGTGGCCTGCTAAAGGACATATTATGTTACTGCTTAATGCTGTATAAGTTGATCAGTGGGTAATATAAAGTCTATGTTTTAGCTGTTTTATGATGAAAATATTATTTCAAGGGGATATATGGTAAAGTCATTGAACAATGATCTTATTCTCAGAATGATGGCACAAAGCATTTTCCATATACCAGAAATTAGTGGAGCTGCTCATTTTGTTATTGCAGGCTTCAAAAATAAAGCTATTTTTAGCCTTTTCTGAGCAACTGTGCATTTTTTTTTAAAACTGAAAAACCCAGTATCTTATTTCTCTCTTTCTATTAGGACCCGCAGAGGTTCCCATGATGTCACCCAACGGATCCATTCCCCCTATTCATGTGCCTCCTGGTTACATCTCACAGGTATGCTTCTTAGAGAATTAAAATGTATATAAAAGCAATAGCATTGATCCAGATCGAGAAGTCTACTTGGCTGAAGTTTAATTTAGAAATCTTAATGAAAATGGTAATTGACATTTTCATACCCCTCCTCTCTACTGGCAATATGCACACGTGCGTGTGCACCTTCACAGACTGGTTTCTGTATCAGTTGGGGGGTTTTCAACTCTAGCAAAAGCTGTGCACACAGACTGAGACTATATCTGGAACTTTTCTCCCGTTGTGAGAGGGAGAGGTGTCCATGTTGTGAGGTGATGCCTGAAGTTCTAATGGGACAGTCAGAAGGGGTAGGAGACAGGTGGAAGTGAGAGAAGGATCCACTGTAGCTATAAAATATGCTGTTGATCCTCAGTACCTTCACAGCAGAAATCCTGCAGCATATAAAAAAAATAACAAACTGAAAACCTGGGGGTGTTGGTTTGATTTCAAGAATAGATGTGATTTAATTTCTATTTATGGGAAAAATGGAAAAGGCTTTTCACAAAGCTGTTGGGTTTTGGAACCCTTGAACAGCTACTGCTCTTCCAGACAAATAACCACTTCAGATTAACAGATTGTGTTCTTTCCATCTTGTGCAAAGCTTAGACTCTTTCTCAAGTAAGGAAGAAAAAAGGCAAGGTTGATGTAAAGCAGAATAGCTGTGGACAATACAGTAAATCAGAGAAGTTCCCCACTTTCATTGACACCTGGACTGGGCTGAAAAGTCTACTTCATTAAGAGTTAGTATTTCAAATATCCCTTGATGAATAGCTTAAGAATTTTTGATACATATATTTTGGCATGTTGTTAAGCAGAAAATAGATGATGTCCTGGAGTCCCTTCCCCTTCTCAGGAAACATGTGAGCTTGTGTAATTCTGAAAAATTGTGGATGGCGTCATACTTAAATCCCACAAAATGCTGCAATCGCTCTGTGGTATTTTAACTTCTGAACAGAGTGAAAACATGTTTCGAGTACAGGGGATGTTGTTAGCCAGCCTAGGAGAGAGGGGACCGCAGGGCAGAAGGGTGGTCTAGCTTCCTCCTGCTCCTCCAGCATGGGTATGGTTGAGGCAGCATTTGCAGTGCTGTTTAACAGTCCTCATGCACTCGCCTAATTTAATAAACCGACCCATGGCGTGCAGAGGTATTTGTTAATAGATTTAATCTTCCTTTGAAATAACTTTTTATTATTTAAATGTCTATATCTCTTGGCCCTTGTACTGAGATGATACTGTGGTCATGATAATATTCAGTAGATGGTTTTGCTTGATGATCTTGAACGTCGTTTGCAACCTTAATGGTTCTATGATTCTACAAAGGGTTGGGTATAACTGAAACACTTTCCAAACCAGGGAGATGAATGTCTTCCAGTTGTATCTCTGTCTGAACCCGGTTCTTCTTTAAGGCTTTTTTTTGTGGAGCACTGTGATAATTCCACTAAAGAAGCCTGTAGTAGTTTCTTAACCAGAAAGACCCCAAGCAAAAACCCCCTTCTGAAGAAATTTTTCCAAGGACTTGGAAATATGTTGTGAACTTTTAGGGGAAAATTCTGTATTCAGTGCTTTTCAGCAGCAGAATGTGTGTTCTGCTGTGTGGCGAGTGAGCCTCTTGCCTTTCAGACTGTTACTTATTAAATACTAGTTAAATGTGTGTAGTAATCAAATTAGTTCTTATTGTCATAAGCGTCCCTGCCTTATTTGCTCTTACCTCAGAGTTAAAAATTCTATTTTATGATAAACAATGGAAACCCAACTTAAATTTAGAATGGCAAGGGAAAGGTAATAAAGCAAATGAATGCGCACTGAGATATGAATCAAGATACATTTGATTTTTGATTTGATTTGTCCCCAAAGTTTACATCTAAGAGTCAGACAGAAAGCAGATAACCCTGCAGAGAGGCAACAGTGCCTATTAAAAAAAGGCACTGAAATCTGTTTTGTCCATTTTGTTATGCCAGGCCTGTTGGAACTGTGAGTATTCGCTTTAAATCCTACATGAGCCATCCAGTGATTGCAGCCCTGGATTAAAATGATGCTTCGTTACCTGTTCTAAAATGATCAGCAAAAAATTGGCAGGAGGTTTTGTGCCCTGCAAGAGCAGCCCCACTGAAAGCAGCAGAAAAATACCCTAAAAGACTCTAATTCTAGATTTTAAGGACCACGTTAGTAGTTGTGACTAGAAGCTGGGTTTGTTGATGTTTAGGAGATATTCCCAGTGATGAGACTTAGCCAGGGTGGGAAAAAATCCAGGAAAATAATAGAGAACAAATACACAGCACCAGTTCGGGCCTTTCATGCTATGGTTTTGCTTTTAAAGACTGGTTCAATACAGCCAGTCATTTTGCATTTCCTTTTTAGCAGACAAACCTCTGTGCACCTCTGGCAGATATGAACAATCAGAACAGAGGTCACGTCTCTGCAATTCTTTGTCAGCTAAGGGTTAGTTAAACGTAAAAGAGAGAAACGTTCTTGCCTCTGCTTTTAGTGGACAAAGTTGCTACTGTAAAAGTTAGTTGTGGAAGGTGGAATCAACAATTTTGGCTTCAGCTGTTGCATGTTGAAAGAGCAGCACTTGTGACTTCTCAGGAGCTCAGCAAAAGCTGTTAATGCCTACTCCAGTTCTGAGCTATGGATGGAGCTTTGTCCCCACTACATGAGTCCCGCAGGCCAAGCGGGGAGCCTGTCCTCTGCTGGGATGGCCACTCACCATCAGGATCATAGAATTGTTTAGGTTGGAAAAGACCTTCAAGATCATCAAGTCCAGCTACTAGCCTAGGCGTGATGCCCTCCTCTGGCTCCCAGACACTCCAGCTCCCTAGTGTCAGCATAATCTGAAGATTAAAGATGGCAATTTGGATGCTAAGCTGTTACATTTGGGGACATCCTTATGGGTTGCTGTTTCTGCTTTTCTCTGTGTATGTCTGGGAGGAGGGAAGGAAGATTTGGGGTGGTCCAATGAACTAGGAAAACAAGTATCAAAAAGCACGATCATGAATTTACTCAGGGCTATTGGCTGAGCACTGCTCTCTCTGAAATAAATTTGGAGCAATTCCACTGGTGGTGAGGAATTTCTCCAGTGTAGTTGGACACAAAAATTTTGTGTGAAAATCCACTTTTGATTTTTATTTACAGCGTTTTTAATATGTGGTCTCTGCCATGGATATTTTAAGGCTAAAACACGGATTTACAGGTTGGAGCATGGAGTATGCATAGTGCTGATAAGACTCCTTTTATCAGGAGGTAATGTTGGGGTCATACAGTCTGAAGCAGGCAACTCAAGCCATGCTCCTACAGTTCAGAGTTCCCGCATCAAGCACGTAGCATTTGACAGAACTAAAGCATACCTTCAAGAAGGAGAAAAGCCTTTAAATGACATTGAAATTGGTTGAAATGATATCTTCAAATGACATTGAAATTCCCATTGCATCCTTGGAAATCAGAATTTTGATCTTGGGTGCATCCTCTACCCCAAGAGAGTTGTTCTCCTCCCAAACCAGGTTTGGCCAGCGTTTTCGTGTGGCTTACTGCTCACAGAGCTTCTCTGTGTGTTTGTAAGCTTCAGTCACTCAAGTCATCCTTGAAGCATAGGTTGGAAAAGACTTTTAAGATCGAGTCCAACCATTAACCTAACTCTACCAAGTCCACTGCCAGGCTGTGTCCCTTGGTACCGCATCTACACAACTTTTAAACCTATTGAGGGATGAGGAATCTACCACTGCCCTGGGCAGCCTGTTCCAGGGCTTGACAACCATTTCAGTGAAGAAATTCTTCCTAATATCTGACCTAAACCTCTTCTGGCACAACTTGAAGCCATTTCCTCTCGTCCCATCGCCTCTTACTTGTGAGAAGAGACTGGCACTGACTTCTTTCCAACCTCCTTTTTCTACAACCATCTTTAATTGGATGCTCCTAATGATCTGAACAGAATGAAGGTTGTGTCGATCTCATATGGAGCAGGCCATAAAGTGACAGTCCTTTTAAGTTCATGAGCATTGGTCCTGAAGACCATTCTAGATTTAAAATACTGCAGCATTCTTGCCAGTTTTGTAGATGTTAATCTGTCCGTTTTCCAGGTTCAAGGTACAGATTTAATACTGCTATTTGTACGTGGTAGATGGCAAAGACAGTGATGCAAACCTGCCAGGGCTGGCATGAACTATGAATAAGTGAAATGTTGACGTCCAAGTTCCTTGCGGATGAGCTCATTCTGTCCTGTTTTCTGGTGCAGATTGATTTATGAATAAAGTTTTAAATTAGTTTATGAAATTCCCCAAGTATTGGTTGTGATCCACCCAGTGGCCATGCTCCAGACATCCTTGCTGAATGTAGCACACTAAGTTTAAGTGAAATAAGAATTATTTTTTTTATTTTTTTGATAGCAAGTGGTGATTAATTGCATATTACCATATTATACCCGTTCAGTGAACGTGTGCATTACAGAATGAGAGTGACTGTGTTCCTTTAACTGGAGCTCACAAAACATAGGCATGGTTTACCCGTGCAAAATTAACATGCCTGTGTTTTTTCTATGAGTATAGTACAAAATGTCAGTGGAAAAGTGATATATTCTGGATATGTGAATTATCTCTGGTCAGACAGCGTTTTCATTGCTACAGTGATGCCTTTAATATAAAACAACATCTAAAATGGTATTCTCAAAACATGGCAGCTGATGGGGGAGGCAACTTTACTGTGTATGAGTAATGTTCATCCAGGTTCTCCTGAAAGATCATCTAGCTACCTCACTCAACAATTAAGCTCCCTAAAATATGGAAAAACCCACCCAGACCTGTGCTATAATAGTACTGGTATTGAGGCGGCATTCCAATTACACCAGCTAAAAATAACAGCAAAAGACAATTTACCTCGTAACTGGATGAAAAAATAGAAAATCAAGTTTAGGTCTAGGTGCCAAATGACCAGAGACATTTGTTTTCTTTAAATACAAACTGCTAAAATTAGGAATAGCAATTACTTCTAATATTCCAGTTGCATCTAGAGACCTCAACAGGGATTAGGGTTTCATTGCTTCTTGGCGCTGAAGTAGAGACAGTTTAGCAGACAGTGTGTTTCCTGATGAATTTATGATCTTTATGACAAATGGTTTTAAGAAGATCCAAAGAATTGTGAATTTCTTCTTTAAACAGCAAACTTTGACCTTTCTGCTATATTATTTATGTTAAAGGGTCAAACTTTATTTGTTCTGTCTTTGTTGAATGGAAAGAGTCAGCTCCCCGAATGTCACTGCTACAAACAACCTACTCCAAGTTCTACAAATCAAGTGATACCTATCTATAGTCTTAACCCCTGCTGGTTTTATAGCTGTCTAGTAGTGCATGTAATACATAACACTTTGGATTACCAATTCTGTCATCTGGTAAGGACAGAACAGCATAGTGAAAGATTGTATGTGCTGCTTCAGAAAGTTACAGATCTAGAATTCCTAGTTTATGGAGAGTATATGATAGGGAAATAAAGGATTTTTATATCAGCATTTGTGGCATGGAAGGAAACAAGTAGAAGATACTAGTCTCTTGGCTTCTTGACAAGTCATTTGGAAGGCTGTCTCATCCTTTAAGTTGGACTAGATGATCACTGTAGGTCCTTTCCAACTGAAATCATCTATTCTATCCCCTCAGCTCTGGCTTTTCTCTCACTACTGCTGATATTTTATAGTTTCATCTAGCAGGATAATTTCATCAGAAAGGCTTTGACAGGACTCTGATCTTACCTCCCTGCTCTCTGGAAGATAGTTCAGGAATTTTTAATATGGTTTATATTCTATGCTGCTACAGGGCACAAGCTCTCTGTCTATATCTGTTCCTTAACATATTCATCTTTCACTAGAGCACAAAATACACGTGTAGTCTGGTCTAGATGCACCGATAAGAGCTTGTACTTACCTGGAAGACTGAAGTTGTCTTTGGGGCCTGGACTAGTTAAAACCATGATGAAAACTTCTCACATCAGGATGCAGGAACTTGCTATCTCAATTAAGTTAGAGCATGATCCAAGTATTAAGAGAGTTAAGCCCAGCATTTCTGTGTGCAGTCCTAAATAAATAGTTCTGTTTTCCAAATATTTGCTAAATGGAAAAGGATTTTCCTCTTCACGACTGAGTGCAGGTTTGAGACTTGGCACCGGGATAAGAGATGCTGTGGAGGTTGAGTAGAACCAGCAGTGGAGATGGGAGGCCTGAAAGTGTAGCAGTTACAATGATGTGATAATCCAAATCTCTGAGGCTCAGCTGTCGAGGACCCTATAAAGTCTTTGAAATTGAAAGCTAGCAGATGAGAATTGCTAGCTGAAGTTGTAAATGTAGAGGTTAGGATCAAGTACATTAAGCTAATCAATTCCTATTCTGGTTACTTAGCATGGCCAGCAATGTGTTTTTCTAATGTAAAATATCAATTACAAGTGAACGAATTAACTTTCTATAGAAAATTTTCTTCTGCAGGAGGCAACCCAATTCACAGAAATTGTCCATGGTCACAGCCCATAGCTAACGGTTGTAAATTCAGATAACCTTAGGACACGGGTGGTCTAAGGAAGGAGCTGGGTCAGCTAACACTAGTTAAACTTTACCCCGTGCTGATTTGCTCAGCTGATACCTGAGGCACGGACTCATTTTTGTTGGGGTGTTACCAGTGATGGCCCTGAGCATCACCTCTTGGACAGGGCTCCTCCCTCTGCAGCAGGGTCAGCAGAAACAACCATGTGCCCACGCCGTTGTTTCACGTCAGGGTCTATCAGCATAAACAAACTTTTCTTTGAGTGTTAGGCCACAACACTGATGTGCCGAGAGTCACCGGAGGCTGAGGATCCGTAGCAGGGTCTCTTCTGCTGATGCTGCTATTGGGAGTAGATAACTCCAGCTAATGTTGGTGGCAGTCGGCTGAGAGTGGCAGCATCTTACGGCAGGTGCCCTTGATGCACATTCACTTATCGCATGTAACACATTCATCATGTATATTACTCCATCTCTCTGTCATCAGTCAGTTTAGAAAAAATTAGGTTTTTAACAGCCTGTTTTTTTTATGAAACTGCATTATGCTTCCTTCATGTTTTTCTACCCTATGCACGCGAACGTGCAGAATCAAAGGGATAGTAATTATCCTTAAGTGGTTGTATTTTTAAGTTCCAGAAATGGCAGAAGTTTTTTGAATAAGCTTCAAGAAAACCTTGGTGACGAAGTCTGGACTGAAATTTGGCTGGGTGACGGTTCCCCAGAAATATCGCTCTGGAAAAATTATAAGCTGAAGAACTTTTTTCAGCCTAAGCACATTTCCACCTTTCTACATCTGTTTTTACATGCTTTGACTATGGCGTTTGGGGCCAAGTTATGCATATTCCAGAGCCGATTTGCATGGATGTATAGCCCAGGTCTGTAGCAGAAAAAACCCTTCTGCCCTATTATTTGTCTTGATCAAATACCTGTTGCAAAGATAGCAATACTTTGGGAAACATGTGTCACCACAACAGGCTTCCACAGAGCACGGGTCTCTGTGCACTCGCGCAGCTCCTCCACGGCAATGGTGACAGCTCATTCCCAAGCGTTACCAGTTCCGTACTCGCTCAGAGTGTTGTCACAATTGGTGGGAATTTCATGGGCAGAATGTAAGGTTGGTCCCAATGAGTACTCTTATTTTGGTGCTTTGTGTTCCTTTTTCAATTGTTTTACTCCATAAATACAGGTTGTTTATTTTGTCTCTTGCCCGCATGGTTATCACTAGCAGCAGTAAATCTAGTGATTAGTGTGGCTATCTGAGGCTCCAAGAAAAGCCACGTCACCACTGTAATTACTTGTGCTGATATTAATTTTAGAAATGCCTTTATGAATAAACCTAAGGACCAGCTGCTTTCTGATGGGAGAACAAGCTGTAAACAGCGCTGGTTTAAAAATACATTTGGTTCAGCTGCTGCATAATGTGCAAATTTCCCTGCCTTCCCTTCCAGGTGATAGAAGACAACACCGGTGTTCGGAGAGTGGTGGTTACCCCCCAGTCTCCGGAGTGCTACCCTCCTAGCTATCCTTCGGCCATCTCTCCGACCCATCACTTACCTCCGTACCTGACGCACCATCCCCATTTTATTCACAACTCCCATACAGCTTTTTATCCTCCTGTCACTGGACCTGGGGACATACCACCACAGTTTTTCCCACAGCATCATCTTCCCCCAACAATATATGGAGAACAAGGTGAGCTGGAAAGAAGGTACTGGGGTTTCACACTTGTGTTCAGCAAGTTTAAGGGCTACTGAAACCCAAGTGTAGAAATGAGTTGGAGAACCTGTAGTGTGGCTTTGTCTACACGGATGGAGCCTCTTTCTTTAACATCCAGAGCAGGGGGGTGTAGCCCATACAGAGCACAGTGACACAGGACAGGCCTATGTTGCAACACTAGGCTGCAGAAACAAACCCAATTTTAACTTAATTTGTAAATACAGTGAGGAAAAAATGTCTCATCCCATGCTTCAGACTGGGAACGTGAGTCATGACAGTTGCCCTTGCTATGTCACGATGCAGCATTCTACAAGAAAACCAAGCGGCAAAATGTGTCTGTCCTGGCTTGGGAAGGGGGATGGACATGGAGGGCTGGATCCAAGCATGGCTTGCCACAGTCATTTCCAGTGGGAAAAGCCGGATGCCGCTTCCTGTTGGCTGTAGCGTGCTTTCTGCCCCCCAGCCGTGGGTTTCCGAGACATAACAGGCGTTTTCTGCTTGTTATTCTAGCCGAGACTGTGCAGTATGTCACCGAAAAACATTGTCCGATACCAAAGGGTAGCATGGCAACCCTAATCAGGCCATGAGTAAATAACTGCAAGAAAAGGAGAGAAAGAGGCATATTTCTGTCTGAACTATGCACTGTTGTGGCTCTGCCACCCTGGAGATAAGTCTTTGTGTAATCTGAAAGAGTGTTAACCAGAAGAGTAATCGGCAGAGCTGCTTGAGATGTTTAACGTGGAAAGCTGTTCAGAACTGATGGTTTTAACATTTACTACTCAACCACCTGGACTTAAGACCCTTTCTAAAGAACAGGTTTAGGCTGTATCAGCAGAAGTAAAGTTCTGCAGGGGGTGGGAAGGAAGAACAGAGGCAGGTATCTGTGCATGCTACCTCTGGAAATGTCTGTTGACCAACAGACCTTGTCTTCTAGTGAGGAATGGACCCTTACAGCTGACACTTAACTTCATGCTGCTGGGCAAGGAGAAAACGGGAAGCTTAGGAAACCAGTAGGATGGTGTAGCCAGCCAGGGCTACGTAGGGGAGGGACTTTTCCCTTGTAAAGGGAACGGGGCAGTTTGTCAGATCGATCGACAGAAGCCTTGACTGCAAACATGGTCATGCACAAAGTGAATATAACACTGCTAGTTAGTTAGATATCTGTCAAGTATTTCTGTAGCCTGGAGATACCAGGAAGCTGATTCAGCCTTCTAAATAAATAAATAAATAAATAGAAATCCTTGGTTGCTTTACTGGAATGACCTCTACCTCTACCACTGAAATAACTGAACTGGTGAACGTTGTACCCACCGTCTCACGTTTGCTGTGCAATGGATTATGCTTTAAGCAAAAAATGTGTTTATTTGTAGCATGCTGGTTTCAGGCACTAGTTGCTGTGAGAATAGGATCATGTAGCTACATCAGGAAAGATGAAGGCCGAGATGCACTGAAATAGCAAAGAAAATCTGGCCAGTTGAAACCACTTGGAAAATTGTAATGCAGCATCCGTGGCAGTCTCAACTTGGAAACAAGACTTCCCATAGCTGGATAGATGCTTGTTTGCTTCAGGAGTTTGTGTGATAGCTTCTGAATGGATGTCAGAAAAATAGGAAGACTATATTGAATATCACTTGCTGTTTTGCTAACAAAGGCAAAAGCTGCTGTTTTGGGCATGAATTTGTTCAAGCTTTAGACTCAAAGTGGGGCACAAAAAGGAGGATTTTAAGCTATAGAGAAAAGCAGAAAGTACTGAAATTCCTGCAAGCTGACCTGCCTTAGGTTAGAGACTGTTATTCTCAGAGGGGAGAAGTGGGGTTTGTATTTAATGAAGTGTATCTGAAGTATACATATGATATTTATGGCATTTCTTGAGCTTTTTTTAGACAGTTTTACTTACCCAAAGCTTCTACTTTATGCTGCACTTCTCTCCTTAGGCAGGCACAGTTGACATGATGGTGAAGTCTCTTTGTTCTGGGAAATTAATTGCATGTAATCAGTGCTGGCAGCTCAAAACCAGGGCATCTCAGTATATTCTGTCCAGTCAGGCCCTGGGGAAGAATCTGCTAAATTGCTGTGAACTTAGGAAGGCATTTTCCTAAATATCAGTCTGTGGATTTTTTTTTTTTTGCTTGAAATCTGTGTCTCCAAAACACAAAGACTAAAAAGGAGGAGAAAAACTTTCACCCTATGGATGAGTTTTACACACTCATCCAGAGAGTTATCAAATCCTATCAGCAAAGGAGCACACTCAATTGAAAAGAAGTCATAGTCCTGCAGAAAAGCTTTCTTAAGAAGAAGAAAAAAAGTTTGTTTGTAAAATCTGTCTCCAGGAAAATCTTTCATTTGGAGATGGTCGGGAATTTGATTTTCTGAGAAAATCTGGTGTTTTTTGTTACTCCGAGTTAACGTGGGTGAATTCTTTTGTTGCAGAAATCATACCACTATATGGGATGTCCAGTTATATCACCAGGGAAGATCAGTACAGCAAACCGCAGCACAAAAAACTCAAAGACCGGCAGATCGATCGCCAAAACCGTCTGAATAGTCCTCCTTCATCCATCTACAAAAGCCATATCGGCAGCTGCACGACCGTGTACAACGGCTACGCGAAGAGCCACAACGGAGCGAGCAGCGGCGGCAGCGGCG